>JAGDUV010000052.1:0-58236 GCA_017656775.1 Fusarium louisianense
ATTGAATGGTGATGATGTAGGGTGAGGGATTTTTGGGACACTCGCTTATGTGGGACACTCGCTTATAATGTACGTTACCGGCATATCCGTAAACTTTATGTAGATTAGATTGCATAAAGCCATCTACTTTTCAGCTTAGATCTGCCGTTTAAAGTCATTCCAGATTTTGAAACTCCACCTTTTTAGACCGCCAGTCGATCGGTCACCAGTTGGCTGCTAATCAACCACTTCTTGCAGCGCCCTGCTGTCTTATCACTATAGCACTACTTTATGCCCGTTCTATATTATTGGATGCGTCACCGTACTACCGCAGAAGCTTTGAAACTAGTCTCTTTGCCGGTTGGCTGTAATTGAGAGTTGAGGGTTGAACTGTAAGACATGTCTTTAAAACCCAGCATATGTGACAAATTTATCGACTGGCTGACAGCCTGACATGTCATACCTCATCGGGCTTGGCCAATTCGCTATCTTAAGAGTTGTTAGTGTCACTCAATCTAGCTTTGTTTATAAAATGGCATCTAGATAACAATATATCGTAAATATCTTATGGTTAATATCTGACACATCTACTTCAACAATATACTCATTGCCAACCTAAAAAGCTGATAATCTGCAAGAAAATCCTATCTCGGGTTATATACGATAACGAAAAAAGAAAAAAGAAAAGCTTAGTTATACTAAGCCAGTATGTCTATCTACGCAGCTTATTTCGCGAGCATGGCTCTTGAGCATGTGGCACTAATCGTAATTTAATAGACCTGTCACCATGTCTTTATCTAGCGAACGCGAGCCGGGTACCGTTAAATGGTTTAACGACGAGAAAGGATATGGATTTATTTCTCCCGACACTGGAGCCAATGACTTATTCGTCCATTTTAAAGCAATTCGCGGCTCGGGTTTCAAACGCTGAAAGAAGGACAAAGGGTATCCTTTATAGTTGGGAAGGAATAACAAGGCTCACAAGCAGGCGAAGTTTAGCTAATAGTGGATTGAAAGAATGTTGTTGTCAGCTGAGCCCATGTTACTTTAAAACCATTCATCATGTTGGGCAGTTATTGAATTCGATCTGTGTCGGGATACACAAGAATTGGCATTCGTTTAAGTTGGACTCCCTTCTCTTGATGTTGGATCAAGTTGCCCCAATATCTCTTCATGTAGTGCCTCAAAAGAGGATAAGAATATCGATACAAGGCTGCTAAACTTCTCACTCTAAGAAGACATTTCCACATAGCTCCATAATCCTCTTATCAGATAGAGCTAGCTTGCCCTTGACCTTCAGCTGTCACTAGAGCTCTTCTTCAGAAACCCGGCAGACTCCCGCGCCAAGGCCGTAATACATACCATCTAGTAGCTCAATGAATGACTGGACATCCAGACCTCCAATCTTTTCACACTCCTTAGGTTCCCATTTCGTTTCAGTAATATCAATGCCAGCAGGAGGTTCACCAAAGAGGGCGGCGGCTGCTTATTCTTCTAGGCTTAAGTTCAGGAACGCTCAGGTAGCAGCCTCTAGATCCCGCTTAAGACTGTCGTCAATCGCTATCTTCTCCTTGCTTACCATTTAAGTACGATTAGGCTTATAAAAGATAAAACCACTAAGGAGCTTTCCAATTGCAGTGCAGCATTTAGCGACCAGAGCGTTGAACGAATGGACGCTATAACCACAGGTTGTGCCGACTTATCTTCGACGTATACTGTCCACTATTTGTTTGCTCCAGTGGTATCGGACCAGATGCTGCGATCGTAGCTCTGAAAAGTCCTGTATGCAGAGGAGCTGGAGGGGTTATAAGCTCTTATGTAGTTAGAGCCGCGATGGAACCTATCGTCCATGGGAGTCTCGAAAGCAAAGGAGGTGAAGACAAAGATGTTGACTTGGAGCAACACGGCTGCGACGGTTGCGGCGGTTGCAGGGTATAAATAAATGTGAAGGTAGGTAGGTATGACTCCATCCTTGTAGAAGTTTGGCGATGTGTGTGGATGGAAGGTACGTCAGAGGATGACAGGCACCCTGACATGTCTTTGATATAGCCCTCGGTGAGATGTGTCGGATCTTCTACTCAACTGTCTTTTACATGAGTGATCGAACCCAAGATGCGAGAGGCAGCAAAGGTTTTCGGTAGCTATTATCAATTCTCATAAATATTCTCTCCAAGACGTTCTCATAGCCCAGAGTCTTTCAGTCATTTCTTCCCCACTCAGCTACTTGCGTCTTTCCGTGCCACATGCTTGTGATCAGTCCATGAGCCCTGGTCATTTGAAATGAAGACGGTTGGTGTCTATGGGCAACCCGGTAAATACCTCCCTGAAAAGGATAAAATCATTTGGATGATGATACCATACTAAATAGTACCATACAAACTTGATCACAGTGTATCCAGAAGCGCTTTGTTGTCAGATCTTTAACTGCTCGATCGAGATCCCATCAGCTGATAAACCGAGCAAGCTGATAAAATCACCGTGGATAGCGATTAGGTGAATGCAACGAGGAGATTCTCGATCAGAGCCCCACTGTGAATCAGACGATGTATAGACACCATAGCAGTCATGCGTTAGATAAGATCTGAGTTCTAAAAGGAACATCCCGGAGCGTTGATGTTGAAGTCAGATCGCCTCCCGTGTCTCCAGTAGACATTACATACATAGTGTTCACTCCCGGATCTACTGGAGTCCAAAAGGGAACTACAGTAGCACATTTAGGGTGTTTCTCAGAAATAAAGAAGTGCTCTTGGATCTTTACAGCTTAGACGTTCCTAAACTTTACGTTCTATTACTTCACCTGGGCCATCTGAGAAGTTCTCATGCCATATTGCGTTTTTGGTGGCTTAGTGTGCATTCTATCGGAATATGCCAGAGTAACGAACTGGTAAGGTAGATAAATGATAACAATGTCGATACTTCTGTTATAGTACCTTCTCTCTTTTGATCTATAAATCCTGGCGACTTGCCACATTTGAAGGTACTGTCGGTGATGGGTAAACCCATTGCGTAACTTGAAGCTGCCCAATAGACATCCAAGATCGGCCTGTTCTACTGCTATAGAAGCTTTGAGAATGGCCTTGGACATCACACAAGCGTGGGAAATGTTGGATATTCTAACGGCACTGGCTGTATCCTTGACCCTGCGGACTATGATCGCCTCTTACCAATTGGCGCGGTTGGCAAGTGCGTTCTTTACATCCCTAATACAGCATCCTCTTACTTGATCTTCCAGAAGAGTCCTAAGAGGTCTTTATCAACTCCGTAGGCTAGTCCGAACCTCGTTAAGGTTCGGTTATTGTCTCATAGAAGATCTCATGTACTTACCGAGACCTGGATAAACCTTTATCATTCTTGTTCATCCTAGAGCTGCAATAGCTTTCGTATAGGGCAGGGATCGGCTTTGGTGGATGCCGGCTTATGGGGAAACCTGGGGTAATATATCGTGACCAAAGTTTACTCTCGCACAGCCTTTGATGTCTTATAACCTATAAACAGTTCAATAGAAGAGTATTTATGATTAGCAGTCGTCAACTACCATTGGCACTCTTCGATTCTCAATATTCACACAGCTCGAAGAAGCTACCTGCCCTCGACATGCCTGAGAAACAATTGTGATGGTCAGAAGAGTCCGGCTCTTGATGACCCGAGCAAAGTGGGCCAAAATACTACCCCGCATAACTCTGAACTGGGATCGCTTTAATTAACAAGGATCGTATCAATTGGTGGGAAAATATTGAATGCCCTAAAGTTATATAATTGATATAGCCGAGTGAGTTTTGATAAAGAAATGTCGTGACCCAGTCGTAAATCAACCTCAACACTAAGTTTGGCCCAGACTAATTCATCATGAAGCCCTTTCTCTTGGCCAGTATTGCAGTGTTTCAATGGATTCCCAGGTCACTGGGAGTCCCAGGTCACAAGTCAGACGACACAACGCCTTTCGCTACCGTCAAAAATGGCACGTATCGAGGAGTTCACTCAAATGACTATAAGCAAGACTTTTTCTTAGGCATTCCTTTTGCTAAGCCTCCCGTCGGCGATCTACGATTCTGAAACCCTCGATCATACTACACGACTTGGAAAGGAACCCGTGATGCGAACAAGTACTCTCCTGCTTGTGTAGGCTATGGAGTGAGTTACTTCTATCATAAGTCATGAGTAAATTTACTGACGGTTATAGCCATCACAGCTGGGTTACAATACGAGCGAGGTATATACAATAAGGACTGTAGTAAATACTCGAGCTAATACCAAACAGGATTGTTTGTACCTGAACGTCATAAGACCTTCAGGCCACTACAACGAGAAACTCCCGGTGGCAGTATGGATTCATGGTGGAGGTTACTACCAAGGCAGTGGGGTCGACCTCCGCTACAACCTCACCTTCATCGTCGAACAATCCGTCAAGATCGGCCATCCCATCATCGCGGTCAGCATAAACTATCGTCTTGGTGCGTTTGGATTTCTCAACTCAGCCGAAGCTCTCGAGATTGGTGACTCAAACATGGGTTTTCGAGATCAGAGATTATCCTTGCATTGGATCCATGAGAACATTGCCGCCTTTGGAGGTGATCCGTCCAAGGTGACCATCTGGGGCCAAAGCGCTGGTGCTGCGTCTGTTGGTGCTCAGATTCTGGCCTATAATGGCCGTGATGACAAGCTTTTTCGCTCAGCTATCCTACAGAGTGGCGCACCCATCTCTCTTGCATCTCAATCTGGCCTGTCGGAGGATTTGTACAAGCTACTTCTCAAGAACACTAGCTGTAGCTCGCTCGAATGTCTACGATCTCTGCCTTTCGTTGATCTCAATAAAGCACTCAACAGTACCGCCCTTTCCGGATGGAATCCAAAGATAGATGGAGACTTTGTGGCCAGACACTCTTCCCAGCAGTTGCGAGATGGCGCATTCGTCAAGGTTCCAATCATTATCGGCGCGACCACCGACGAAGGGACAAGTTTCTCGAAGTTGGGAATCAACACAACTGCACAGTTCATTGCAGCCATAGAGAACTCGTCTCCGCCTATCAACAAATATTTTGCTCGAAAAATTACTAAAGCCTATCCCGAACGAAGCCGAGACCAAGTCCTTCACAATCTTGCGTCTGACTGGGTACCCCCTCCCAACTATGGTAAACAGTTCCGAAGAGCGGCCACTTACTACGGGGACGTCAATATGGTGGCACCGAGAAGACTCGCTGCTGAGGTTTGGGCAGACAAGGGTCTGCCTGTTTACTCATATCGATTCGATGCGATTCCCGCATGGGCTACCTTTATCCAGGGAGCAACCCACTTCGTCGACGTGGCATTCTCCATGATAAACCTCAACGGTACAGGCTACGCACCAATCCGCAAACCGCCCTTTCTCGGCCTTCCAGAGTCGTACAGGGATCTTGCAAGGCTCATGTCTGGCGATTTTGCTAAATTTGTGGCAACTGGAGATCCAAACGGTTGGGAGGGTCGAAAAGATTCCATGAAAAGTCTAGGCAAGACAATTCCTACTTGGCCAGTTTACAAAACGAGAGGGCATAGTTTTCCGCAGAACTTTGTGTACCAGGGAAATCTCAGTAGCACGGTCGAAAAGGATAGTTGGCGGAGGAATTCAATCGCGCTTCTCAATTCTGTTAATATGGATGTTTATGATCGGTAGGTAGATTATAAAATTTTATCCGTTACTAATCGGACACGATGCATTATTTGCCAATTCCGTTGTATACCAATAGGTTTGGGACCCCCTTTGTATCTGTGATTTTATCCTTGATTGCCAGCTCCTGTAGTCGCGACCAAATCTGGGCCGGCGTGCGCGAACCTTCAAGTGCTAAAAGATAGGCAACGACACCAGCAACATGCGGAGAAGCCTCCGACGTGCCGCTTGCAATGTATGTTGCTGAAGCAGACGTGGGCCAAGCTGACGTGGGCCAAGCTGATGTGATTTGTTCACCTGGAGCGAAGATGTCGCACGCTGACCCCCAGTTGGACTGAGCCCATCGCTTGTAGTCTTTGTTGCTGGCTACGACCGTAATGACGTTAGGCTGGTTTCCAGGGCTGCTTTGTGAAGCGTCTTCGTTGGAATTCCCGGCAGCTGCAACGACGGGAATGCCGGCGTCGATCGCTTTCTGCACCGCCTCATTAAAGACAACCGAGTTACCTCCTGACAAGCTCATGTTGATAACAGCCTTGCCAGCGCGTTTCTTGGAAACAACGTCGTTGACCGTCCAGCTAAGACCAGACAGAACACCACTGGATGAACCGCCATCATCGCCCAAAACTTGGACATCCACAACGGTGGCCTTTTTGGCAACACCGTATGTGGCACCATTGACGATGGCGGCGACAAGTGTGCCGTGCTGCTTCTTGCTGGAGACAGCTGACGTGTCTGCACCGAAAACAGCACGGCCTTGAAACTCGTCATGTTCGAGGTAGATGCCGCTGTCTAGAACATAGACAAATGTTCCTGCACCAGCTGTCGAATCGTAGGTGTACGAGGCCTTCGACGATGGGGGGTTGGCATTGGAAATTGCAGAGAGACCCCAGGGAGGACTTTGCTGCGTGACTGGCGAGGCAATAGTAAAGACTTGTTCCGGTTCTACAAGTAGGACCTGCTTCCGAGTTAGTTCCACGCATTCATCCAAGATGTTCATTGCTTACGCTGGAATTAGCCTTGATGATCTCGATGGTGTCTTCATCAAACGATCCTGAGTAGCCCTAGAAAACAGGGAAACTAAACGTCTTGTCAATTCCACCAGACTCAACGCCGCGGCGGGCGAGAGCCTGTCCGTGCACATCCGACACCCATCGAGAGTGTAAATCAAGATCGACGTTGGCAGTTGGCTTGAGTGCGACAATGAATTTACCGGCCACGAGACCCTACTTGCTATCCTTGTCTGTAGGAAGAGCAAAGGCGATGGCGGCAAGACCAAGCAGGAGTGACGTTTTATACACCATGATGATAATTCCAGGAGGGTGGTGAAGTACTACAGAACCGGCAACGGCAGTCAATCTTATTTATATTAAGCATAAATGATCGATCGGCATTCTTACTGTACCTAGAAAGCCGGGATATCACTTCCAGCTGCCATCATAGTCTATATGTCCGTTCTAACCCTGGCATGCATCACCGTTACAATCATTGCCAAGGCCCGTGTCCGGCTTTTTACCTTCCATTTTAAAACTAGGACCTCGTAGCTCCAGTATTCTGCGCGGGGCTGTTCGGCATTACCCTGTAATTTCGTGCTTTAAATACGGCATTGCATTTTTCCGAATACGCGCTTTCGTCAAGTTATGCTATTTGTCAGATACGGTGAATTTCTCTATAACATGAAAGTATAAAGATCAATCTAGTCCCGACGTGGATAACTCTTTTAGGTGCCTCAATTGCGTGTTTAAGAGTCTTGTTTTAAGTCCCACTATACCCGTCTCACACATAATCAACATACAGAAGTAACTTTCAGATGGTGAAAATCATTTAGGCTAAAAACAAAGGTTATGCGTTGGCTACCTACTTCGATACTGTACTCTCCCCTATCGACCACCTATGCACGCGAGGACTCACTCTAATGACTGTTAAAAGTCATGAAGTTCTTATCGCAAATGTCCCCTGACAACGAAACAAATCACGAAATATCCATCAGCCATACATGGAGACGTAATCTTGCTACACGGATTGAGACTGGAGAAGGCGTACGTTTGCGAAATTCCAACCCCCAATGTTTCATAGACTAACTGTCGACAGGAACTTCAATGCCCCGTTACGACACAGGGTGCTCACTTCGTCTCCCCACCACCGACGCCAGCGTTCCACTATGATATACCCATTGAACCTTTTGCCAAAGACCTTATCCACCGGCTCAAAATACTCCGCATGCGACAGAATCTTCGGATCAGCCTTTATGGTCAAGACTTTGCCGATGATTGGCCTGTGTCCAGGACACCGAGTGATCTTGTCAAAGAGGCTAGGGCAAAGGTCGAAAAGGAACGCGATGACTATTTGACATCATTAGATGAGACAATAAACACAGATGAGGAAGAAGAGGAATGGGCCAAGGAAAGGGTACGGAAAGGACGGGAGATCCGTTTAGCGAAATGGTAAAAGGGTAGGGACGAAGTGGCCGAGAAGAGAACGAAGACATGAAACGAACAGCTCCCTTCACTTGAGGGAACAAATGACGATAAAATGCCGAGGATAAAGAGGAAATCGAAGAAGGATAGACTTCCCAAGTCGAAAACGAAGACGAAGCTGCAGTGCGATGGGGAGACAATGAGTTCGAGGAAGAAAGCGAATTTACTCAAAGACAATGCTAGCGACTGATGTAATGTATCGAGGATATCGCTTGTACGAACAACGTGATGAACGAACACGCTTCTTTTTCCAGGAATTTCGAACATCTAGAAGGGTGAGTGCATGGGAGTTGGGTTAGGGTCAGGTAAGTCTTTATTGGTGGTGCGCGCTAGCAGTTTCAATTGGCATAGTTAGAACTCTCATCGTTTCCCCAGGATACCCTTCTATTGCAGATCATATACGGCGTGTTCGCACTCAAAGCCACCCGGTCACTATCCTTGTGGACCATTGTCGAACCAATGGGCTCCCTCACCAATGGGCTCCCTCACCCAACAAATCCTCCAAGGCCATGACTTCCTCGTGGCATAAAGACATATCGGGTAACTCCCGGAGCGATCATTTCCAACGCAAGACCATTTAGATCAATAGCTATAAATATCAGCCAGGCCTCTCGATAAATTCCCGCCATGGCAATATTTTGCTGACGCTCGACGATTGTACTTTTGACTTACCAATAGGCTTCCAGTTATCGATGTTGGCATTCGTTTCTAGTCCCACATTGACTGCACGGCCGATCCACTTGTCCCGAGTAATGTCAGGTCTACGTGAGCGTGGCATATTTCCAAAACCTGGCGTGCTTGTCCGTTTTCGATTTGTACCTCTACCCATGCGTGATTACCGAAAGGATTTCGATCAGGTTCCATCAAGTCTGCCTGAGCATACCATGGCTGACCTGAGTGACCCCAAAAGGGATTATTGCATTTCTTTCGGTTATCGGCCACATTTGACACCCGCCCAAAAAGGGGGCCTTCCGTAACGTATCCAAACCACTCTCCACTGTACGCCCAGGCTGTTTCGAGGACCTGCCCGAAAAAAGATAAGTATTTGATCATTAGATTAAGTCACGTCGCAGATAGCATATATGTGAGAAATTATGGAAAGTACTGACAGCGGTGGGGATCTGGGCGGCCTGATTGCCAGCCTTACCCAGTGAGGCACACCATGCTTGGCTGATGCCGGCGAGGTCATAATAGTTGACGAGGAGGTCTGGAGCTTCCAGAACGACTGTAAGGTCTAGTTTACCACCATAGTGACTCACTCCGCATCTGCCTCGGCCTTGAAAAACGTCATACCGGAGACGAGGAGATAGTTTATCCCATATTTCCTTAGCAATGTTCTTCGCCGCCCGTTGTTTGTACTGAATCGTCGAGTGTTCCTCTAAATAGCCAACTATATCGAGGACACTACTGCGAATAATCTCGAGGCGATGACCGTGTGGAAATGATTGGGAAAAAGCTCGGTGGAGACTACCAACAAAGAAGAAGCCTTCTAAAGGAATATCCGGTATATAGTCAACAGTCTGACCAGGGACTGAGGGCAAAATGTCAGTAAAAGGCACAAGAGCCATTTCCTCTTCGTCGCTTGAGAGAGTGGAGATTCGACTAACCAGGAGCCCCTAGACCATTGCAACTGATAATTGAAAGCTTCCAATTCAACCTTGATTTAAAAGGTCCAAAGATAGGACCGTTGGCTAATAGTTCAAACTTAAAATGCTGGACAAAGAAGGTGGTTGGATTCGGATTGGCCGGGTCAATGACTGGATATAATTCACTTAGTAGCGAGACGCCATTCTGGTCAGTGAGTTTTATCTTGAAGAACCCTGGCTGGTTTTGTAGATTGATCCATTCGGGAGGGAAGGGAAATCCGCCAGTAACCTCGATGTTGAAGATTTGGGTATCTTGGTTATTCGCATCTACCATGAGAGCAAATGGGACGTTCACCCCTCCTTGTGGAGGTGGATTCCAATTGCTGGCCCAGATTGTAGTCGTGTAAGCGTTTTGTACTGTAGCGACATTAATACAGCTGACGCTCGTGCCTCTGAAAGTAGCCTGGCGGTTTGGGTCAAGTATAGAGATCCTGTCCACACTAAGGACTGATAGAGCCATATTGGGTAATGGAAAGAATTGAAAAAGTTTAGATGAGAGAGAACAAAAGGCATTTGGTGATGGTACAGATTTAGCGATACCCGGTGGCTAAGTACCCAAAGTGAGCAAACTGTTACTTCTTTCGCGACCGCTCATCAATCAAATGGCGATCAAGGAAAGCTGCCTTTGTGGTCGGCGTTCCTCGACTCACTGCTTGCTCTCATGTGCTCACTTGACAAGAGGATAGACATTGAACCTTTGACTCGTATTCGTGACGACTTGTGCTTGAAGCCATATCATGTACCAGGATATGGACGCTTGTGCGAAAACAGGTGCTACGGCATATCTCAGCAAGCCACTATGGGCTATCACAATGTCTCAGAGCACATTTGTGCAAACGAAACTGACTAAAGGTCGGAGACGTCCTCTTTTGGATACTCCGAGATGGCGAAACTACACCTCCTCAACGGTAACAGGGAGTACTTGTAGTGATAGATGACAAAATGAACATGTGGTAACTATCCGTTACAGGTCTCAGTTCAGCACTTGTGTCTAAGCCACATCGTTGTGAGGAGAAACTCAACACAGACGTCTGGGCGAATGTAGTGACGTGGCCTGCTGTAGTAGCTTCAAGCTTTTCGTCCATGTAAATTGTTCTTTGCAGACCACCATAATACCCAGGTCGTCCTTGAGTTCGATACGGTGATAAAGCTAAGACAAAGGTATTCCGGTAGCACTGTCAAATACAAAGTAGACCTTCTTGCCTCACCTTGACCCGTCACAGTCAGAAGACCTATACCTACTCAATTACATCTCTTCCATTGATACACACAGATCTTCCCAAGCTCTCTGTTAACATACCCAATCCAAAACTATGTCGTCTACTGATAGTGAGAATACATTGCCTTTCACCCCTTCAGAGTCCCCTGAACCAGCCTCAATCTCGCAGCGTCAGATCAATTTGCAGAGGTTTGTAATGGATGGTCTGAATCGACAGGTGGATGAGAGCCGGAACCTCGTTGTGCGTACCGACTTGAGTTCACGAAACTTGGTAGCCATGTGCCAGAACACCCTTCCTGGGATCACTGTGCAGCTCCTTGGATCGAGTGACATTTTTACTCCTCTTGGCTTCCGCCAAACACTGAAACTATCCTTCAGTCATGCTTCGGCACCTCCCGCATCCGCGCCCTCTGTCCAGCAGCTTCTTCCTTTGGAACTCACCATTCTCCAATGTAAAGACTACTCGGATGCTGCAGAGGCATTCGCGATGTATATTGGTTCATTTCAAAGCAATTGGAAAAACCTCATCACGAAGACAGACGATGGACTAGGCAACTAAGCCTACGAGACGAAAACGAGTGTATTCTGGACTCGGTTGACGACTTTTGTCCTCATGGAAAGTAGCCCAGATGCAGGTATGACCAGCGGTAAGTAAACATTCCGTTTTGTATCAATTCAAAGCAGAGCGAAGACTAACCATGTTATTATTATCACAACTCAGCGACCTTGGCATCCCCCATCGACTTCAAGTCGCTCGCCTCGAGACTTGATCAAACATTCATCGCGGAACGTGCTCCTGCGTCTGAGGTCTCGACCGCAGGCATCATAAGTGCCGACATACCTACAGTCGTTATTGGCATGGAAAGTGTGTTAAAGTTCAACTTCCAACCGAGAGCACACAGAATTAAGGAAATTATTGTGAAAGACCCTGAAGTAATTATGCTTGGAGGGGCCATCACTCCTGTTGGAGAGCTGCGTGTTGTTGGTCTTAGTCAAGGGACGGCAAAGATCACAATTCAAACCGCTCACGCCTCATCTCTGCGTACTGAAAGACAGAGTTTTACTGTCAACGTTGTGCAGAATCCACAAACCTCTGGATAGGATTATCATGAAGCACCAGCACGAGTGAATATATTTGAGATCATATCGTCTGAGCCTCATCGTTTGCCTCTTACCTCAAGTTCATTAAATCTATGAAGGACTTTTGATGTAGCCGTTCTGGACCATGAAAATTGTGATACATCAGGATGTTTGGAGAGATTTCGATAATTGTTTTGCGGCTGCTGTGGCGTGTCGCAAATAGGAACCGCCGTGGCCACACCGCCATTCCGGTCGTCACAATATCAAGCCGAACCGTCGTAATCAGAAAAGGTTGCATAAAACTCGGCTCCGGCTGGAATTTCCTTGTTGACTACTCGTTTGAGACACCACGGCGTTGAGTAAATATGGTGTGAAAGCAAAGTTCATCACGTACGACGGATGCAGATTCAGGCTATTGATCATTTGAAGGGATTGGCTTGCTGCTAGGCCGATATCAATTGCCAAGACAGTCTAGAATGCGATGCAGCGCATATTAAATCAACGTGTGATATATTTGGATACCGGCGTGCTTTAGATTTATAATTCTAGGATTAGTTTACGTCGCGCTAACGGATGTGGCTGGCTGATGTCACAAATATTGTGAGTTGCAGACTCCATCACTAAGCCACCAGCTGCATGAGGCAAGCTTAACGAAGCGAATGGCTGTCTGATCTGAGAACCGATATGAGCTAGGTATATGCCCATTCACTGGAATGAGTTGCAACAAGTTGGATGCAAGGCAACGCCTAACGTCTCATTTAGGCCTCTTCAGCCCCAGGTTTCACACCAGCTTGCCACAACTTCATTGAGCGAGGCTTCAAAGTGTAGGAATGAATGGCGCTTGCCTTAGTTACGCTTTCAACACGCCCCGGGTACTTGAGCATTGCATGAGTTACTTGTCGCACGCTCAAGAGCCCAGCTATCTAGACGAGACCATCACCGCGAGTATCACCGCTGGTATCATCGCCCCCGGTCTCATGATCAGCACATTGGCTAACCACGGGTTGCAGACGCGGATTGACAGGTCGACCTACATCGGAATCTGGCCATATCATTCAATGGTTCGGTGGCCTTGTGGCGGAGATGTGATATCGCATATACGCATCTCTTGGCAACGACATTAACTATCCGCAGACCTGCAAAGTAGATCGAGAGAATTGGTAGTTACATGCCCTGCTAAATACTCAGAATGGTAGTATGGTCATGATAAGTATGCCCTTGTAGTTGTCAGGCAAGGGCTTATCCACTAGCATGGCAAAGATGCACGGCCTAAAGAATTCAATAAAACAGCGAGCGATGCAAATCCATCAATCTACATCAAGGCCCCTGCAGTTGACATCTGCTCTCTCTCGTCTAGATCATACAGGTTGGCCGCATGCAATTTCCTTTCATATCACATCAATCACCTTCTTAGTCTGCGTCACCTCTCCACCTGCGTGATGACCTGTGCATACTCCATCCTAGATATGAACGCCCTCGTGTAAAGGTGTCAGGGGGTTCCAAGGATTGTCTAATCACACCACGACGAAGATGACGGGAAGTCTCAGTTCAGCGCGCCTCTCGCGGTCTGGATGTTTGTCGGAACTTCCGGATTTGTCGAACTGCTAGCCTTCGCATCTCTTTCCCAACCCACCGAGGCAGCATTTGTGAGAAAAGAAGCGCTCAGGCAGGGTGTAGGGATTCCTTCATGACGATGAAGTCGGTGAGCTCATCTTTTCAGGAGAGTCAAGAGCTGACACGACCATCAGCTTGGCGACTAAGTAAGAATTTCATGCCAACCAGAAGTGAATGTCCTGTGTTGTCAGCATCCATGGTCTATATAAGAGGGCAGTCATCAGCCCTTCCTCCTACAACTCTTCCATCAAGCTCAAACAGCACCGAATAAACAACTAAACTCCCTACTCAACTTACTCAAACGTCAGTTCCTACTCTCTCAACAATGTCTTCTCAGTATACCCTGAACGTCACCATCGACCCCAAGTGGGTTAAGGCCTGGTCTACCAACCCCGGAATGAAGCTCTGCTTTGCTACAGCTGTCAGCTCAGGTGCTAATTAGACCTTCTCCAACGTTGTCGCGTACACTCATAGTACGTATCTCCACTTCTTTACCCTGATACCGCTCAAGTCTAATTAATCCCACTTCAGACGTTGCCCCTAACATCACGATTACCTAGGGTAACAACTACCGCCTCGCAGGTAGCACCAACAACTTCTCCAACGGCGGTAAGTGCAATGGCTTGATAGATTCTACAGTAAGATAGTTTCCTGACAACTTACTGCGTATAGCGAAGTTCACCGCCTCTACTGACCAGATCGACGTCAAGTTTGGCAGCAAGACTGAAGTTAAGAAGGATTGGACCATCACCACTAACCCGGATGGTAGCGCACCTGATGCTGGGTTCTTGTTCACCAGTCAAATTGAGGTTGCAGCAGTCCTGTACCGTGAGATCCAGAACGAGTTCAAACCTATCTACATCAGCCACGTCGGCCCAATACCAAAGGGTTCGAAGGAAAAGCTTACTCCCAAGCAAAAGGTCTTCGTCTGGTTCTCTGACAACTTTGAAGATGAGACAATGGTCGATGACTTTTCTGGACCGCTGAAGGATGTCGAGTATAAAGGCAAGACAACTGCCAGCATCAAGTTCGACGGCACCGGCGACTGGTTCGGCCTCTAGGCAGTATTGGACTTGCTGGCGTAGGGAGAAATCATTCAGGAGTGAGTATCTATGGTTATTGATTGAATCAGCCACTTTCCATTTTTGGTACTTGCTCAATTCAGTGGCTGCGATATTTCCTCAGATACTTAGGTCACAGATCAATCAATATGGTGTAACCCCGCTCTTAGACTTGACGTCGAAATGTGAAATGTGATACCGTAGATACCCAACAAATTCGTTTCGTTTAGTATGTAACTAATGCAAACCTCGGGCGGTCAATTAAAGCTATATCTTCCTTCTACAGCCCAAAGACAATCTAGCATCCAGCATTAGCCTAGCAGATGGTTTAGTATCAGTTTCAATTACTTACGTTACCTATACCCCTTTCTGGCATAAGGTAGACCTGAGGAACATGCTGGAAATGTACGCTATTAGGGTACATATGCTTGTTGTGATGGTCCTGGCTATGGCGCACCTAGCTCGTCCTTGGCAATAGGCTATTGGTGTCACCGGTTGCCAGCCGGCGCGCTTCCGGCCGTTAGTCTGGAATTTAACCTTGAACACGACGAACATGAAATTGTTGCGTAGCTGAAAGCAGTGGTCACCATAAGGACAGATCTGGTCAACGGGGCAGCGAACGTCCCTGACTTTTAACCCGAATCTTCGTTCTGCCTTCTGTCATCCCACTTGCTTCGTTGTAATCTACCCATGTGTTTTCATACGTCATGACGACTAACACAGTGACTGTAATACTCGATGCGAAATGGATCCGTCAGTTTCGAGACGGGAAGATGAATCTTTGCACAGCTTTTAGTGTTACGTCGAATTATAGCAATGTGTCGTATAACGTCATTGCAACTCATGAAGGTATTTGGAAAGACCGCTCGCCGCGTTCCATTTTACTAAAGGATAGTGAAGACAGCTCTAACTTGGATCCTTCGCCTTCAGATCCCGTACCTCTGAACACGGTTTCATGGAATGACGACTACAAGATCGTAGCCTGCAAGACCGGTTTCAGGAAAGGCGGTATGTTGCCCACGATAGAAACCGGAATGCGCATGTTTTTGCACTTGCTCACCAGCTTCGTGGAGTCTCATGTTAATCGCTGACTTGTACATATCCAGCTTATGTGTCTCCCAGCATCTATCCACTTCCCATCAAGTTCGGTCAAGCCGTATCATTACTCAAAGATTGGACGATGGAAACTCCCAACCCGAGTGAGAGCGCCCCTTCTAATGGATGGCTCTTCATCAACAAGCCCTCAGCCTCAGCATTAGTATTCAAGACAATCCGCAATCGTTCAACACCCATATACGTCACGTCGGCTGAAAGTACCCCTCCTCCAGGACAACACACGCTTGTCCCTAACGGCCGCGTTCTGCTCTTCTTTGCGGATGCTGAAGCGCGAACTTCATTCAATGCTGAGGCAACCAACACGAGCACGTATGAATATTCGTATATTGAGCATCCTCAAGTGGTAGTCTTCTTCAACCCGCAGGGAGACTGGGAAACGATTAGCGAGGGGAGTTCTGATGCTGTTGCGAATGACACTATGAGTATCATTTCTCAACGACGCGACCACAAACCTACTGCACTTGCCGCTGCGTCTGGTAAAGCTCGTCTTTAGGATTGGACTGTTTCTCTTGTTAGGAATAGGAAGGACAGGGGCCGTTTTTATATTCGTCAATCGTGCCAAACTCGTCGAATAAATGCGGGTTCTGGAAACACGACCCAGTTTACACGCGTTTAGTACGCTGAGGATACAAAGCGAATATATATTCATAGTACTCCTCAGTAGTTATCACCAGCTACATCCTGTGTTCAGTTAGTTTCACCAAGCTGAAGCCCGTGTTGTATCGCAGACAGTTGCTAAGGTACCTCTTTCTCGAACGTTGAGGGGTGTAGCTTGTTGGCACATAGTTGTATTAAGTCTGAGTCATTCCGTAGGAATCTTATATTGGATAGTCCTATTAATCCATGGATATCTTCGATCTTACTTTCAAGGTAGACAACCCTCTCGGCGCTAAGAAGACTGGCTACACTGGTCTGCTGAGAATTTGGCATTGGTACCATCCGCGCACTTGACATTATGGAGCCTGGGTGATCAGAGGTTTAATGTTGGTCGAAGGCTATTCGATATCATGACCATCTATTAGCAGCTTTATTTAATTTCAAGTAGCTGTGACAGTAATCCAGACATCATTACTTCAAGACTTTGCCACTCAATCCCTAGTCCTTTCTGTGTTTCACTGGCATCAACCCCGAAGTGAGTCGTAGCTTCTCTCAAGCCAGGACTGCCGCGAGGAATCTTGTTCTTATACTTGCCCGCTATCTTTCGTGCGATATCGGCGATTTCCTGATTGCAGTATACCCCGGCGGCTAGGAGATATCTTTCCCCACCGGCCTCAGGAACTTGAATTGCCCTGAGATGCGCGAGTGCAACATCTTCCACACTCACCCAAACTGGCCCTCGAGTGGGCGGGATGGGACCTTCTTCTCCGGCTGAAATGATACCATAGACGATCTTGTTGGACGTGTTGAGTTGCTCTGGAGAGCCGGGGATTGCTCCTTCTAGCCATGGGCCGAATACCATTGCTGGATTGAGGCTCACGAGGTCGAACTGTGCTGATGGGTTATCGTTCATCCACTTCCATGCCACTTGTTCTGCCACAGTTTTACTGGCCCTGTATGCCACTGCCGCATTAGGGGCGGTCACACCATCCTCGTAAGTCAAAGGCGACCAGTCCTTGGCAGTGTATATCTTTCCCGGCTGAAGTCCTTTTGAGGCGTCGTAGATTCCAGCAAATGAATTGGTGTGCACAATGCGTTTAACGCTCCCCAGCTGTCTGGCTGCAGTAAGAATAGCTGTTGATCCTTTGACAGCAGGAATCATGAGTTCGTTTTCCAAATCAGTAGCATCGTAGTTGAATGGTGCGGCAAGGTGCAGGATGGCGTCAGGCCCAGTTGGGCCAAAGGCAGAGAGGTATGATGCGGTTGAAGTAATGTCTTCGACCACTCTGACAGAAAGGTTGGGATTCTTGTGGTGAAGATCAAAGACCTGTTCAGCTTTTGTAGCCGATCGAACAGTCCCTACAACTCTGTATCCTTTTGACAAGAGTAGCGCGATGCAGTGCTGGGCTATGAAGCCATTGGCCCCTGTTACGGCAACGAGGGAAGGGGGTAGTATTGATTTGGGGTACGCTGAAGGCATTTTTCAAAACAACGATTAATTAACGAGGGGCCAAGGAACTGGCAGGGATGAGACTGTCAGTACTGATGTTCACTTTGCAATAATCAAGATAATGTTATTTCAATACCCAAAAGTTGCTAAAGAAGATAGAGATATTTAGGACCATGGGCATTAACGCTGCGCGGCACTATTCTTCTTTAGACCTAGCACCATATAATCGCCGTCGGAAAGACAAACTTGCGACGGTTGCAGCGGGCGGTAAGAACATCGCTAGGTTAATGGTCATACCCCTGCATTTTACGGATGGCGGGGTTATCATTCTGCACTCGCGTCATTTACATGCGCTTCATGATCTGCCTGGTGATGACCCACGACTAGAGCAGATAGAAGGTGTCGCGTGAATAACATAGAACTCGACCAAGCTATTCTTGAGTAAGCCTAACAGATTGATCCGCTTTCCTAGCCAGCCGAGACTGCCTGCATGCTACCCTAGAGTGTAAGATTTGGGGGTTTGCTAATGAATTTCCTCAGTCAAGAAGGGGTTTGGTCTTGCTTATGATCTAATAGAAAATAACTATGGTGTCTGGAAACTTTCACTCTATCTTCCGAAATTTTTTAAATATCATGCATATAGTAATTGGCTTGTTTTTGGTCATGTGTCCATGAGGGAATGATCGGGTTGAATCGTCGAGACCAATAAAAAAGTAATTTCCAGGGATTAAAAATCTCTTGCTGAAAGCTCTTGAAGCATGTACTCGAATTATATATGATTGAATTGCATATTCCGCCAGGTTGGCCATTTGTGATTGATAAAGTGTTAATCCCGGCGAAGCATGCTTAAACACCAGCAATAGCTCTCTTCTTTAATACAGCAGAGTTGGCATTCAACCCTTCCCAATCATGTGCGTCCAAACAAGCCTGTCGACTGAGTAATACAGCAACACTAGTCCTCTCCCTGAGCTCCGTCTCGTATTCGTCAATAGCTTTTTTGAAATCTTCTTCCTGGTTATAGACTGCCTCTAGTGCTTTGGTTAGCCTGTAAGCATCCAGAATACCATGGTTCGCCGCCTCCCCTCGATACATAGTCATCGCATGAGCAGCATCGCCAGCAAGAGTGATCTTACCACTGCGATTGTCCCACGGAAGACATGGCCAGTCCTGGAGTACAATCTCAATGACTTCAGATCCCTCAGGAATGGCATGCACGACATCTCGTAGCACAGGATTGAACTCAATTGCCCGTTGCTTCATGTACGCCAAACGCTCTGCGTCAGTGGCCTTGACCTCCTCTTGTTCTGTTTTCATAGGCCATGATATCATGACTTGAACTCGATAGCGCTCATTATCTGTTCCTGCAGTTCCGTTGACATGTGGTGTTTCCAGCATGCTGAACCAGAAAAAGGTCCCTGTCACAGGGTGACATCCCTGGAAAAGTAGAGGGTCAATATCCTTTAGCGGCTTTACTTGCTCTGGCGTGAGGTTTAGAGCAGCGCCCGTAAAACGTATTGGTAGTCGGACGTTTCGATAAGAATCAGGTGCAAGGTATTTCCGGGTTCTTGAGTTGCTCCCTTCAACGCCGACAATGAGGGACCCTTCAACTTGAGATCCGTCCTCGAATATCGCGATCGCTTGGTCGTCGTGTTCCTGAATGGAAGCGAGGCGCTTGTTCCATGTCACATGCTCAGAAACACTTTCTAGAAGGACATTCCGCATCTTTTCTCTGTTGACTCGTCGCCGGTCGCCGGGTGGGATGAGGAATTTGGGCTCGAGAGTCTCAAGGTTAATGAAAACAAACTTTCCTCGACCTTGAAGGTCGGCTTCTGGATCGACTTGAACTGCTTCGACGCGTTTAAACGTGTCGTCCGATAAGAGCTCTCGCAGGAAAGGAAGAACCCAGTGGAGGGTTATGGCCCAGCCCTGGCCTCGAGCGCTGATGTGGCTGTCGCGCTCATACACCTTGAAAGGAATGCCGAGCTTTGGAGGTGTTAGCAAAGTCCCGACACATATGTCTAGTGGTTCGTGTCGAAATCAGTCCATAAAGACTGAATTTTAGTGAATCGTACCTTTTTGAGCCCATGAGCAAGTACTAGACCAACAACTCCGGCACCGATTATGAGGACTGGCTTGCGGTCTTTGGACATTATGATAAAAGCTGGATTTGAATAATTATGGCTTCTGTATAACCGTACAGAAAAGTAACGTCGGAAAACAATTTTCTTGACCAAGAGTCAAGAAGTGCCCATATAAGACTATGATCTACAGGTAGTTTTGAGTCTCAGCAAGTCGGTCGGAGCCGATGGATGTCTTGCATCATACAACGCTTATCGGTGGGTCGTATCTATGGCGGGGTTTGGTTTGCTGATTACATGGAGGATCCCACCATGGCGGTTCGTTTTAGTGCCTGTGAGGAGAAGTGGCAGGGTTCCGTCGGACAACGGCGCTAATCATGCAACCGTCGGAAAACATTACCTGCTAAGGCGAACTCAAGACACATTCCAAGATAGCGGGGTGCTCTACGTTATGGACAATTGTGGCCCATTTGACAGAATCGAGGTCCAGAGACGAGAAATTGATGAAAACACCAGAGCCATTCAAGAGCTGATTCATTTCGCACTCTTATATGACTGCATACCTTCGTCTCTGACAGCACTATCAGATTTCAGCATCACATCCATTCCCTGTAACAAGCAACCGTAATGACTCAGGACCACAAACACGAGGCTCTTCAGCCTATTCACCCCTCCATGAAAAACAAGCTCGATCCTGTCTTCGAGAAGCTTTACAACGACAATGTCGCCAACACACCCCTTAAACCCATAGATCTCGAGGTCTTGCGATCAAAATATTCAGTTCTCTATTCTTACGGCACCGGCCCCGCGCCAGATGTTGCTCGTGAATATGACGCTCAGATCACTACTCGCGAGGGCATCGTTCTTGATATTAGAGTTTACGAACCTGATACTGCTGGGCCATGGCCAGTTCATATCGATTACCATGGAGGAGGCTGGGGTCTTGGCGATCTCAATACCGAAAGCCATATCTGCAAGCACATCTGCAAAGTCGCTGAGGTCGCGGTCATTGACGTAGCATATCGTCTTGTGCCGGAGAATGCTTTTCCATGTGGCGTGACCGATAGCTTTGCCGCTCTTCAATACATTTACAAAAAAGGTGCTGAGAGATTCAGCATCGACCCAGAAAGGATATCCATAGGTGGCGTGTCGGCTGGCGGATTTATCAGTCTCGCACTTGCCCACATGGCTCGCGATGCTGGAATACCTCTCAAGCTTGTGGCTGTGGGCACGCCGGTGATTGACGACCTCAGCAAGTATTCAAGTGCCTCGGATTCGCCTTTTGCGTCTATGCAGGAGAACGAGCATGCACCTACACTCAACTGGGGACGATTGGCATGGTTTGACAAGCTTAAATGGAGTTCCCTCGGATCGGACCCGGAAGAGATTGCCAGGAAGCGCCAGCAAATACCAGAGATATTTGCCAATCTATTCAAAGCTGATGACTTTACCAACTTGGCAAAAACCGTTATTTATACAGCTGGTGCTGACCCTCTTAGAGATGAAGGCGAGGCTTATGGCATGAAGCTGATTGAGCATGGGAACGAAGTGACCATGAAGAGATTTCCGGGAGTACCGCACCCATTCATGCACATGGATAAGGATCTCTGGCAGGCAAGAGAATTCATTTTGCAAACAGCTTCTGCGATCCGGGACGCGCTTCATCACTCATAGTAGGACAGAGATCAATGTAACCAATTCAGCATTAACCGTTGGATCATTTTTTGAATCGTCTGTAAATTAAGAATATTCTGTAACTCTACACTACACTCATAGGTATAGGCCGTGATAATCGCCATACGCTAGTTCCCTTCTCTGACTGATCTTATACATTGTTCTTCTGAACTCTCCTACCTATGTCACCTGAAGAAGCTATCAAGAAGGAAAAGTAAGCACTGTTATAGCCGAAGGTGCTATCTACCCCGCTTGTTAGTCTTCTCTAGCGCCTGATATGATGGCCACCAAGCGTTATTTACTAACTTGTAATAGTCTAGCCACTACTCGGTGTCAAGATTACGATAATACGGAACCGACTTCCGACAGACCCATAACCGCTTCCGATACCCCAGGTTGGTCACACGCCTTCCAAATCCTCTCATCCACAAATACCATCAAATGGATTCAATTCCAAGAACCATTACCGTTTGTTTGCGATGCGCCGACATCAAGCAGCGATGTAGAGGAGGAATCCCTTGTGATCGCTGTACCCGGTTGAGTCTTCCATGCCGTCCTAAAAGTAACATGGACCCTTATCCGGGGGACCTTGACATGGAAGGATCTAGCAGCATCATGCTTGAGCTACCCAAGGCCAGAATCAGACGGGTGCAGACAGGATGTTTGACATGCAAACGACGCAAAAAGAAATGTGACGAGATGTAAGTCAACGCATCTTGCCCGTCCATCTCACCGGTCTAAACTCACGGTCATCACAGGAAGCCTCGATGCGGTGATTGCCAAAGACTTTGTTTGGGATGTTCATGGCCTCCGCAAAGGCAGAGTAGAGAGAGGCTCAATAGCTGGGCTAGTGAGTCATGGCTGAGCGGGGATCCAGTCAATGAGCTTCCGTCAGACCGATGTCAAAGTCCACAACAGTTGACCAACTCCCCTCAATCAACCCTTGACCTCAGCATCGCAGACCTGCTCTGTCAAATGTCAGGTGCCATCTCTTCAGATGTGCATGATGCCAACATAGGGGACTCGCTCCAAGATCTGTCCTGGAATATTTCGTCCGGCTCAGCATGGCTCGACATCCTCCCAGATACACCGTCTGCGACTGAAAGTCCTCAAGAAAGTCTCTTGAATACGACGCTCAGCCTATATACACCAAGCCTTCTGCCAGATGTGACATCTCCGCATGATAAGGCGTTGCTCAACCACTACTCAACAATTGTCGCTTTCGTATTATCCCGGCATCCAAGCACTGCTTCAAATCCTTACACAAGTTACATCCTACCAATGGCCATATCGAACCAACTAATCCTCCATTGTGTACTCGCATTGAGTGCGACTCATTGGCAAAAGCTCCAACCAGACATGCGAGATCGGGCATTGCTTCACAAAGGACATGCAACGCAGTCTCTTGCTAATCTACTACCACATGTTGATTCCAACTCTGTAGATATTGCCTTGGTCGCTTGTCTGTTACTTTGCATGTCAGAACTGTTTGACGGCACGTCGGCTGGTTGGAAGCTCCATCTACAAGGAGCGAAACGCCTTTTGTCCACTTTGGAGACTCAAAAGAGTGCTAACCTATCCAGTGGTCATTTCAAGTTCTTTGTCAAGCTGGCGCGCTTTCTTGATAGTGCAGCGACGACCAGCACTTGCAAACCTCCGCTCATCGACGATTCAACAGTAAAGGCTTTACCAGAATCGACAGAAAATTCCAGCGCGGATGATGCAGCAATCTATGGGATACCTAAGGAGCTGTTCCACATGGTTGATCGTGTTAACAATCTAGCCAGTAAGCGAGGAACAAGAGTTGATGAAATATCAGAAGCATTGTTTCGCCAAGAGGCGGAAAGGGTTCAAGGCCTACTCGATAGCTGGGCATACGACTACGGAGGCCTCACTGGCGCTGTTATCTCACTCTCTCCAGAGAATGACGACGTACTTCACGCAACAATCGCATATGAGTGGGCGCTTCGACTTCGACTCCACCAGATCACTGAAGGTTACTCGACAGATGAAAAGGTGTTTGATTGTGTGCAACACATTCTGGACTCCGCTCAGAAAATTCGTTACGGCAGTTCCCTTGAGCCATGTCTACTGTTTCCACTTGTCATGGCCGGGGGTGCCTGTAGTACTCTAGAGCAGAGAATCGTGGTACAGGACAGACTTATGGTAATGGAGCGGACTTGTGGTTTCGGCTACATCCATCAGAGTCGAGAGTTGGTAGAAACTGTCTGGAAAAGGAGGGAAACGGAGTCAATGGTCAATTGGGCTAGGATTCGCTATGAGGAGATGGGTGGTTTAGCTCTTTATTAACATTTGAACTGTGGTCCAGTCTATTACTGCTGACGATTCCTGCTTGTCGCCCTTCGTCCACGCTAGACATTCAGGACATTACTTCTTTAACCAGTCCAGCGATGTGAGAATGCATATCATAAGCGCACACCTCATCAATAGTCAGCATACCAGGCTTCGTATCCTTACTAGACCATCCGATTCTTTCATTTAGATTCTCCCTGGCACGTCTGCTCGCTTCCTGTAATCTCGTAGCTCGTGGTTTACGCTCAGCCTCATACAATCTGAGTCGCTCCTCGACAGTCAAGTGAGAGTACTTGTCAGAGAAAAGGATGCCCAATGCACCAGCGTCTTCGATGGCCATGCAGGCTCCTTGGCTCTGATCCGGCATCATGGGATGGGCAGCGTCACCTAGCAAGGTGCACCGACCCTTACTCCAGTAGGGATAAGGGTCGTGGTTGTAGAGCCGCCACATCTTGATGTCTTCGGCATGTAGAAAGAGCTTTATGAGCTTGGGGTCTAACCCTGGAAAGGTAGATGCAAGGACTTCCCCAGTTGTGGAAATGTTCCAACCATCCTCTTTCAGATCATTCTTCTCGGCCGGGTAGAAGCAGTAA
This sequence comes from Fusarium louisianense, assembly GCA_017656775.1. Classification (NCBI taxonomy): domain Eukaryota; kingdom Fungi; phylum Ascomycota; class Sordariomycetes; order Hypocreales; family Nectriaceae; genus Fusarium; species Fusarium louisianense. The sequence continues at coordinate 24,536 of JAGDUV010000052.1, forward strand.
CATGAAACGACATTGTTTTCGCTACATGCTGAGAGAACAATCTTGGTTTTGGAATCACCTCCCCAAAATTCGATGGCATCGTTGTTTATGTACTCTTCCAAATCGAGTTCGCGAAGCTTATCGGCATAAATGATGCAGCGGTAGCAGCAGGATGTGCTTGGCACGACCTGTGGAATAATGCCTAGTTGTTCGCGCATCACGCTTCGAATACCATCAGCGCAGATGATAGCGTCGTGTGTTGCCTCTACCCCATTCTCAAATGTGATATGTCCCGTCTCAGTATCTAGACTTGAAGCCTTGTGCCATGTTTTGAGCTCGGCCGGTCGACCTTGGCCATGCGAGGATAGTGCCACATCCTTTAGGTGGTTGTGCAAGTCAATTCGATGGAAGTTGTTATAATCGGTGCCAAAGCGCTGGCGATAGTCTCCTAAAGGATAGATTCCCTGAACCTCGCCAGAAGAGTATTCATGACGGATAAGATTGCGTAGAATAACGGGTTTAGCAGCTGGGATGTCGACATTCCATTCCTCCAGGAAGCGAGAACCATTAGAGGCCACAGATAAAGAGGCGCCGACTTCACCACCAAAGTCGTAACGCTCGTAAAGTGTTACGTTGTGGCCCGCTCGACGGAGAGCAATGGCTGCAGAAAGGCCACCAAGGCCAGACCCAATGATGCCGATTGATAGAGATGATTCGGTACGCCCAGGCATTTCGATGTGAGTAAGAATCTAAATCAAGATTTGGTGACGGGGGATCTTTGATCAAAGGGTCAAATCTTTGGAGCAGAACGAGACAGAAGGCAGGATGATGTAAGTGTTAGATGATTTAATTGAGGATGTTCTATTGTTTCTCTAAATACGTTGCTAATCTTTGTTCTTCACCTGTGTTCATCGTCGACCGTCCCAACTGACGATGAACTCCTCCATCCTCGACCATTGAGACTAGACGGCCCTATCTTGAAATCCGCGCGGACCGCTATCGTCATGGACGACCCTGGAATTGTCTCCACGACAAGGTTTGAAGGTATTGAAGGCAATCTTGTAAGCGACGGCGGGGAAGTGCAATCTGACTGATATGATTGGTCCCGCCTGAGCTTGCGATCCGACGGTTGCAGCTTATCACAGTCTAGCCCATTCAAGACAAAGTTCGCCGCCGTATCTACTCCAGATTCTTTGCAGGTCTCGACCGAGGGGAATTGCCAAAAGCTCTCACAACTTATCAACTTATCAAAAGAGCTTCTTGACGCTCAGTTGTTTGAGTATCCAAGTTTGCATAGTAGATACCAAGTACTTAAATCGCCTCAATGTCGCTTTAAGCTCTCACCTCAATGCTTCGACTCAGCCTTGGCATCGCTTCTACATCACGGATTATAGAGTCGTTCACAATCTGAGTAATTGAATCGTCACAACTACTATCGAGAAAGTGCTTGATTTACACTCCAGGTAAGTTTATCTCGACAAGCGTCATCTTCTGCTCTGCCTCACGTCGTCATGATCCATCTAACCTGTACTCAACAGCACAAATTGGACAACCTAAGAAACTCCCCCCCGAGAATTCAAGATGGCTCCTAGCGACATGGAGAAGACTCAATCGAACACTCGCCCCGCTTCCGCCGCCAAAGGCTCAGTGACAGATATAGCCGGTGAAGCGTCACTAAAGCCAATTACTCGCAAAGTCGACTATCATCTTGTACCACTCATGCTGGTTTGCTATTTTCTCCAGTTCCTCGACAAGGTTCTGATAAACTATGCGAACATCATGGGCCTCTCAGAAACGCTCAACTTCAAGGGAAACGACTTTTCGTGGATGGCAACAGCTTTTTTTATTGGATTCGCAGTGGCCGAGTTTCCACAAGGAGCCTTGATCCAGAAATTCCCCGTTAGTAAAGTCCTTGGAATCAATGTGGTGCTTTGGGGAACAGTCATCTGCTGCTCAGCTGCAGCAGTCAATTTCCCAGGTATGACAGCGGCAAGAACCTTGCTCGGCATGTTCGAAGCAGTCATTTCCCCTTCTCTCATAATGATAACTTCTCAATGGTACACCAGAAAACAAGCAACTCCTAGAACTGGTATATGGTACTGTGGTCTTGGAATTGGGCAGACCGTTGGCGGGCTCATCTCATACGCAGCTCAGCATGGTAGTAGAACAGGCAGCTTCCAAGGCTGGCGTATCATGTTTGTGTCAGTGGGTCTTTTCAACGTTCTGGTCGGTCTTGTTGTCATTTTCTGGATGCCTTCCAGCATCAAGGATGCCAAATTCTTGACTGAGCATGAGCAGCTTGTTCTTCAAGAAGCGTTGGCTGCCGACCAGGGTGGACACTGCGCCAAGGTTTTTCGTCCTTCTGGTATCTGGGATGCTCTGAAGGATCTACAGGTGTGGCTACTCTTCCTCAACACTATCCTCATTGTCATACCCTCGGGTATCATCACGACTTTCTCGGCTACCTTGATCAGAGGATTCGGATATGATTCCAAACAGGCCGCCTTGCTGAACATGCCTGCAGGCGTAGTATCAGTAAGCGCAACGCTCCTTAGCACATTCGCTATCCTCTATGGGTTTCAGAGGTGGTTGGGACTTTGTCTCCTCATGGTCCCGACTCTCATTGGAGCTGGCTTGATGTCTTTCAACTCAAGCAGTCAGGCTAGCTCCCTAGTTGGCATTTACCTGATCAATTTTGACGTGGCACCGCTTGCGCTGATATACGCACTCGTCGGTGCCAATATCCAAGGCTATACCAAAAAGGTCACGACCAACGCTATCATCGCCGTCGGCTTTTCCATCGCCAATATTATTGGACCCCAAACTTTCCAGGCCAAGGATGCACCAAGCTTTCTTCCGGCCAAGGTCACAGTATTCTGTGTTTGTGGTGGCTCAGTAGTCGTGACGATTCTGACTAGAATTCTCTATGGTGTCCGAAACAGGAAGGGACGGGTATCACGCGATATCGGTGAACTTGACGAGGTCGAAACCATGGAGACAATGACAGACAGGGATAACCCAAACTTCGTTTATGTATATTAGCTATTATTTTATTATCGGCATAATTGCCTGCATCTTATTGAGATGAAAAGATATATCTTTCTTTGGTTGAGATTAACGATGTTGATTCTGTGACGCTTGCAATGCTATTAAATTCTGCGATCTTGTCTTTGAGGAGAGCGGCAGGAGTTGGATTTGGACGAGGAGGACGAGGACTCGCGGGAGTTGAAAGGGTCGCGTGCCCGAATTCAATAACATATCGACAGTATATTTTGTGCTGGTAAGAGTGGTCGTGATATCTAGAAGAAAAATGCAGCTACTAAAACTTAAGGAACACATGCATTTGGAGGGGATGGTGATGGTGTTGTAGCGGCGGATGGAAACAATTGCCTGTGCCATAGATATTCTGCCGGTTACTTTCAGCCTTGAAGAATGGTAGTGGATTGTAGAACTGAGTTGTGCGCGATTTAATTCGTCTGAATAGTGAAACAATACCTTAACCAATCAGATACTGCAGTATATTGCTACCCTAGACATGAATAACTGCGAACAGAATATTCAGGGGAAACAGCTAGAGATAAGTCGTGTCGAAGAAATCATAGAGCTTCAGTGCGCTAAGTCTTACATCCATTTGTATTATAGGGATTATCGAGGTCATACTACTTATAGTTTAGCAAACTACAACGCATGATTGGAAATATAAGTACTAAGATTGAAAGATTTGGAATCCACAGTTTACTTTTTCCCCACCATTTTGTCCCCTATTGGCAATACAATGCCTGCTATGGAATCCTCGATTACCTTTCGAGACACATAAAAGAAGGCTGTCCAACAAAACCCCCGCGAGCTGCCGCTTGACGAATGATAATCATACCTTCTCCTGAAATGTTTTTGCCAGAAATTATCAATAACCAGCATCTGTTCGCTAACGGCCGTGACAAGACTCAAGGATAGAATAGCTAACACACAATTGACTTTTTGAAACTCATAAACTAATAGCCTGCCACAATCGCCGCCCGTGGGACTCAGCGAGCGTCGAGCGAGGCCGGAGGGGGGAAAAAGTCACTACCCTTTGCGAAAAGGCAAACATGGAGAGATGATGTGAAGAACTGCACTTATAACCAGACGTCAAGATCGAAGAACAGAATCGTGTCCACCAAATGAAACCATTCGCAACAGGCGAAAATGCCACCAAGACGAGGATCAGGACTGATGACTTGCAAAGCACAAAACAAGGAACACCAACAGCAGGTTTACCAATAGGAGAATGAAGACAGCTAGGAGGCATAGAGGCTACCCGTATGTTAATAGGGGAGACGACAGCGCCACCAGGGACATATCATAAGCCGAGGCTGACAGAGTATCAAGACATTTGGATCGTAGTAGACATCAGCAATATGGACGTTACCAAGGACAATATATTCAATTGAATCATTCCGAAGTCGACGACAATTAAGTCGCCTTGTCGACGTCTATAGTGGAAAGCCGTGGAGAAGACAATAAAGCATCAAATGATTGGAACACTACCAGCACTACGTGAAGCAACAGATCTAGGACTCCACGAGCGCCCACGCTCGAGACGATGACACAGCAAAAACCCAAAGAGCGGCGTCAGCAGGGTATCAGAGGCAAATATTAGTCACGTAAGAGTAAATACAAAATCATGATAAGCTTGTTATTAAATTTAGCCAAATATGTGATACCTATGTGATACGACGGTTGGACGGATACGTGGCAGCCTTCCGGGCGTTACTAGAGTGCCAAGCTTGAGACCGCGTTAGCCTGAACTTAGGTCTCAGCTGCAGGTGTGCCAACAGTATCCATATGATCTGATAACAAGCCTTCAAATCTGATATTATAAGGCTGGGGGCTTACGGTTATGGTCTACCATGAATTGCTAGGATTAATGATATGTGTTCGCCTGATCTTTTAGCATTAACTTCATACATCACTGAAAAACGCAAAATATTATTGTTTTAGAGAAACCATCACAAGTAATTACGACCATCAAAAATGGAGAGCACTACCGATGCCTCCCATCACCTTTCAACTGTGCATAGGGAATTACCTGGATGCCGTCCCTGCGGACTAGACTGGGACAAGTGCAAAGTTCATTTGGTTGAACACGACGATACAATAGCCATTTCTTTCAACATGAATGATCTCTCATGGATAAAACGATTGGAGACAAGAGACGGAATTTTACAATGCAACCTCCAAGAACTTGCTGTCCTTCGCTGGATTGATCACTCAGGAAACGACTCAGTATCGGGGATCCAACTACGCGATTACAAAGTCGATTATATATCGCAAAAGCGCTATGAATGTCTTTTTCCCCATCCAGCTGCTAAAGTTCATGAAGTCTTTGAAGTCGCCCGTGGGATGTCAACTGAAGAACTTCGAAAACTTGGTAAAGAGGCACTGGCCAAGTCAACAGTGTTGCTATGTCCTGCAGCTGCACCATGCTGCGAATCATCCCATGGCGTTGAGGAAGAAGTCCATACGTTGGCGGGACATTGGCCAACGAGACAGATTCTAAATGCCTCAGGGGTAGATGGGTTTGTTGATTGTGCGCCGGTGTCGGTTTGTGAGAATGCTCCCGAAGGTCGTGGTTGTTGTCCTTTCAACTGGACTAAACCAGAACCTTCCCCGACGCGAATAAGGATCGCTATGTCGCCTAAAAATATGATGTGGTATATCGGCGATACGGGGCCAGGTAGCTATCGCGGCAAGATCTCCGGGAACAAGGTAGCTAATCCCGACATCGCCATTCATGAGTCTTGGTGTTACGACATCCTTCGTGCAATGCAACCATCAGTACTTCATTGTCATGCGAGAAAGGCCAGAACAAGGCCGACGAGGATATATGACGCGCATGACAGGGTCACCAAAATCGATGTCGAGCCTCTGTACTACGTCGCACTTTCGTATTGCTGGCACGAGTGGCCTGTGGAAGATACCCTCAAGAACAAAGTTGGAGAGTTGTCCCAAAGACTTGGAATTCGATACTTTTGGGTTGACAGATGGTGCATCAATCAAGTTGATAGTGAAGATAAGAAGCGCGAGATCCCATTCATGCGCGGGTACTACGAGGGGTCAAGCGGCTGTGTCGTGCTGACAAAGGACAATATGCAATCCTTCGGGTGTCTACCACGGCACGATGGCGCTATATTATCCGCGTATCAACAGTTAATGATGAATAGAGATGCGCTCGTCTCATTGTTGCAATGCCCATGGACAACAAGGATATGGACCATGCAGGAGGCTTTGATGTCTCGACAGGTTATCTATGCGATCAACGGTCAGCTTATTGACGGCGATTACGTTTCAGAGCTCATGGCATACATTCAGACTTTCTCCGAGATTTATGTCGGTGAATATCGCAATGCTAAATGGGTTGGCGGCTATGGCTGCTATAGATGGAATGCTAGACTACCCTCTGTCATTCGACCACGACAATTCTCATTCAGGATCAAGCCTGAGGTATTGACGGTAATAAGAAGTATTTTTGTTGGCGAGCAACAGTATAAAGAGTTGAAGTTAAATGGTGGGCTACAGGCGCCACTGGAACAAGCTTTGGTTGTTGTCGAAGGCCGGAATGCTAGCTGGAAAGAAGACCATATCTACGGTATCCTGGGCATCACGGTAGACGGCCACAAGGTCGGAGCCGAATACGACATACCATGGCTCAAAATGCTAAGCAAGCTGCAGGCAGCTGGAATGATTACCGAGCGACAGCTTGCATCACCAACTGTCAATGCACTTCCTGGAATGAGCTGGCTACCAAAGTGTGGACCTCACTATGGACCATTTACTGAAATAGAGAGACTTGCAAGTTTTGTCACAGTCCGCCTATCGACGTTTCCAATGTAGGGGCCAAAGTATTGGGTGTAGTCTTCGATTGGGTCGAGCCAGCTATAGAGGATTGGGCTGTCTTTAACAGCCATGGCATGACATGTCATGTTGTGAGAGGCACTATTAAGTTTCCCACTGTACCAGGACTTGATGCCTTTGTAAAAGGTATGAGCACACCAATATTTACACCTCAACGGCTGGAAGGAACACATGTTTTACTTTGCAGTGGCCTTGATGAGAACACAACAAACGCTGTTGTCATGGTTGTGGGAGGGGACGTGGAGGGTGGGAAAGTATATAGAAAGGATGGCTATGTTTTGGAGTTAAGGCGTTGGAATACTGGTCAATTCAGTCAGCTGAAAAGTAGGCAGTGGCTAGTAGGCAGTAAGCCTGCTTAGCTTGGCACTGGAGCTAGGAAAAGACAGTATTGTTTTCAACGATATGATTGAAGCCTACTTGTATCTTGCCAATAAAGACGTCGTGATATTAGCCTCTTCTATTAACGTAGGTGGTAATCAGAAACAGCTCTTTGTAATATCTGTATATTAACCCCTTCCTCTCGTCTTCAATGCGGTCTCGGCGATATCCGTGATATCCTCACACTTTTGGGAATCTCTGCTGTCAATCACTGAAGCTCTTTAGAAGCGAACTGGTTTACACATCGAGATGAGAAGAGCTCGAGCCAGTCTGAACAAGAGTTGTCTGTAATGACCTTGGCATGTCTCCATCTGGGAATATATTAGCTACTGTCATTCATTTGTTCCTCAAATCTCTCTGTCGTGTCTCGGTGATAAGAGTATGAAAAGCAAAGTTGAAAGCAGTTAGTGAAGTTTTCTTACATCATAATATTAGCACCGAATCCAATCTCCTAGCTCGCGTCGGTTATCTGGTCACTGATGTTTAGTGGCTAGTTAGTCAGAACCACAATAATTGGTAGGGGATGTGGCGTTAGTGAAGCGCGAAGAGATCATACTGGGTAAGCCATGTTTATCTATGACCAGAAGAAAATGGTTTAAGTTAGAGGAAAAGGGCCTCTAGATTGGGATTTGCTCCCGAACGCGTACCGCTCCTAGCATTGGAGCGAAGGTCCTGTTGATAAGTCCCAGATCATCACCGTCTATTGGGTAGATGTCGTCGGACTTGATGCATTGGTCAATAATTGAATGATGGAAAAGCTCTGATGAAATTCTTGAGGTCTGGACCCGCAGGCTCTGGTGGACAATAGAAAGCCTATGCTAGTAATGTGGTTGTGGCGTAGTATACATTTCTGCCGCACAAATCTGATTGTAACGATTCGAATTTATGCCTAACCATTCAGGCTTATGGAAATGATCGAAATTGTAAATTGAGGCTGAGAAGGTGTTTCGAGAGATCTATAGAAATAGGTATCTGGTATTAGTCGAGGTTGAAGTTCGGGTAGATCGTTGAGGCAGTGAAAAAATGAGATAGCGCAGACCTTGAGCGCGAAGTTCGTATGCCAGGAAGGCTGTACTGAGAATGCATCTGGTCATCGATGATCTTGGTGTGCTACATTATCCTCGAGGAGAAAAGTAGGTAAGCTTTCATATTCAAATCGGCCATAGGTAGCATTCAACTTAGCTACACTATGCGGAAATAGCCTAATTTGTACAGGTTACAAATTCACTAAGAAAAAGGTAATTGTTTGATCTTGGAGTGCGTTATATCTATATATAGCTATGGATTAACCTGGTTAGAAGTTGAGACAAGTTTTTATCATGTGCTTATTTTCTTGCTAACTGTAGTACAGCCCCCCAGGGTAATAAAGGTGAATTCGGATACCTAGACTACAATTGGCTAGTTTTAGTTGATTGGCTCCAATCAAATGCTAAGATTTCAACCAACGAATCGGCATTAAGCACACTGGCAATTACAAGGTTCGGTGGCGATTTCCCCCTTGATTACCCTTGGGGCCTGTAAGGAAGCGAGACCCTCTAGCCCAAGTTGGGAGCAAGAAAGGCCGATCAGAAGGCAAGTAAGACGCTGTTCTTCTATTGGCTGGCTCGTAACTTTCGACATAGAGGCCATACTGCCGTTATATCCCTAAAAATATTTTTGTTTTCTGTTGACTGCCCTACTGGCACACAGCCTTGCTTTTTATGTTTTTCTTGTCTGTTATGTTTGTAAATCAATTACTACAGCTTCTTGCTTCCAATATGTGGTGTCTGTTTATCAGCTTCTTTGCCCTGCATTGTGATACTACCCAGTGCCCTAAAGCATCCCGGAACCGATGCATACATCATGTCAATGAGCTTACTCTCGTTGTCCGTTCTTGCACCCTAGGGTAACATCAGTGTCAGCACACCGACTAAGTCTGCTCTGAACGCATGTGAAACTTTCCTTGTTAGTTCATCGCCCCTGTGCTGACACTTCATCGCATCGCCTTGACCTGAATGATTGAAAACTTACCAACAGCTCTACATACACTTCATCGCCATCATAACAAACCTGCACTTCATCAAAATCGGCGTTGTTGTTGTCCGTCTATATCAGTTCAAGAAATATCTCCAACGGCTGGATGGGAATTCAACTTGTCTAGTGTTGGGGAGGTGGCGGACAAGTTATGACAACAGCCCTCCAGTTCGTAACCATACAGAACTAGCCGACACCAAGGAAAATATCTGATCCGTCAAAGATGTGGATTAGGGGGCCCATAATGCCGTACGTTCCCTCAAGGCTTTTTATCAATATACTGAATATGCTATCTTCTACAAAATCTTGTATTAAAGTCAAGTTTGGGAAGAGATAGAGATCTGTTTGCATAATGTCGTGATAAGCTTATATGCTAGTCTAGAATGTCCCAATCTCTATTAATAAAATAATTAGGATGAGCTACAGGGGTCGAAAGAAAATGCCCTTAAACGTCATATGCCTTTCAGATATCGTAATGAATACCTGACATACTTACATGCTTGTCTCGGGCCGAAGCTTGTGTGATTCAGACGTTTGCATGATGCACCTCCCGGCTCATATCATGTTCCGATCCGCAGACGGTATAATAATTGACCCGGCATTCTGTTGTAATCAAAAAGGCTGGCGCCAGAAACCCCTCAGCCAGAATCATTTCATGTCACTGCAGTACACCGCACATCCAAAGAACCCCCAACGACCAGTTCTTGTACATACCTGTTCAATACTTCTGCCTGCATATTCACTTAATAAATTTTAACCCTACCCGAGCATGTTCTTTCCTGCAAATCCTATCGCAAGGGCTGCTAAGGAAGAAGGCCATGTGCCTCATAAACCTCCCTCAATGGCAATCATCCTGACAATATTTGGGGCAATGATTCTGATACTCACGCCTGTCTGGTATGGGAAGATAGCCCTCATAGGGCGATGCTTCCGCACACACGCATCGCCTCCGCCTCGACGAACAAATTTGTTTCTCGCTCCCGAGGCTCTCAAGTTAATGCCCATCACAAAATATCAGCCATGTCTGCAACAAATTCGACAGCTAGGCGAACACAATCGAATCACGCCACACGAAATTTGTCAGAAATGTTCCATCTGTACAGACGACTTCTTGAGAGGTGTCAGGATCCGCCCGCTGCCTTGTGGCCACCTCTTCCATCCTGAATGTATCGATCCGTGGCTTTTGGAGCGCGCCGTCACATGCCCTATGTGGTGAGTCTACCATACTCTAGAGGCCACTAAACAATACTGAGTTCCTTCTAGCCGAGTCGATACTATCACCCACCTTTTAATGGCCCCAAAGATGCCCTCCCGACCTTGTCGGGTCCTGTCCATTGCTGGAATCCGGAGGGAGCGACGCAATAGACTAAGAGTTAAGTTAGCACTCACTTGTAACTTTCGACGCAGCCTAATGTAGTTGATAGGTCTTCGGAGACCTCCCTGCCTTATCTACTGTCTTAACCATTCAATCCGGTGGACCGGGTACTGCGATCCCGCCGCGACCCTTTCACCACTATCAGACTCATGTACCAACCGTTGCAGAATTATCAGAGCGAGCAGACGCTGTTTAGAGTCGATGGGTGGTGGTGTTAGAGATGAGAAATGCGTGGTGGAGGAACTGGTGTTAGAATTGGGTTGGTGTATTGAAATATGGTTAGGGTTAGGAAAATTGGTCGGTCTATGGCCAGGCGTTCTATGCATAATATCAAGCATACATTCGTTCCTTCTGAAAGCTTCGATGAAACTGCAAGTCCCCTTTGCCAAGTTTGAAATTTCAATCCCTTCGAGTCTTAATGACTAGTTGGTTCCGTTTGGAGCTGGGACTAGTGAGTTTGGAGAAGGGGCTAAGTTCGATGGCACGATAAGTGGGAAATGAAAATGATCTGGATCTGCCTTTACGGTTACCGTACATTTACATTAAGTTCGACACCTTCGGCGTCACATCTAACACATGTCAACGGGCCTTGCCTTGTCAATTTTTTCTATATACTGTGTAGCCTGAATGACAAAGAGAGCTGTAGCCGTCATTGGTTTGGTTCGTAGCTAAGCCCCCTTACCCATGCCCCGCCGTGGCTACGCGCCTAACGTGTCGAACTTGACGGAAATATACGGTAGTTGTGGCCATTTGAACATGTGTTGGCTCAATGGAAGTGGCTTGAAATATCCAATCTCCTACCTAGTCTCCCAAGAATTCTGATACGGTGTATCAAGGTCGATGTCGAGGTGCGAGGCTGCCATGGTCAAGATGATAGAATCGGAAGACTCGCAAGAAGAGCCGAAAACGGAACATTGAGCCTTTCATTAATGCTTATCTCGTCCTAAAGAGTCAGAGAAACGTTGGCTGAATTATTTTCGCAGTCGCTATGCTGATTTTCTTGACTTTGGTTAATGCGACCGAGATGCGATCGACTTTGCAACTACCCATTACCTATTCAGGAAAACTTCCAAAACAACGAACAAAATCACACCTTGCCCCATTTACTGTCTTGTACATAAAATTCAAGTACATATACTGTATTGGTTACCTTTGCGATGTTTGGGTGGCTCACAATTGACGTCCCAAGTCATCTATGCAGTTGTGGTTTAGTAAAAGGGCTACATGAGCCCAGTTCACAACAGACTCAAGAAAACAACAGGAAAACAATCTGTCGCTGATACGTTTTTAGTTACCAATCAATTTTGTCCTACACTCCTACCATTACTTACGGCTGACTTATTTCGGCATTGTTGACCAATTTCTCAAGTTAAATGTTGGCGCCTTGTTTAAGTCAAGACAGCGAAAGACCATGAACAGTATTTTGAGGAAAGCAGCATCGCTTTGATTTTCAGTCAGGAAGAACTCAAGCCTAGACTAATGTACCCTGTAATTACCATTTTGACTTATATGACCGTCACTTTACCATATTTGTGGGTGGTTTCCTGGGTCGGACAGTTGGGCAATCCCCTAGGCGCGACAGCGCTAGACTTCGGCGGCCTGGTCTGCTAACTCTATACGAAGACTTCGAACAACACACCGGGAAAAACGACAAAGCATTGTTTTCCGGTTGACGACAACTCGAGAAGTATTGTATATACCACTTAAATTCAATTGGGACTGAACCCATTGGTACCTTTTTTGTGCTGGAGGATGGTTTCTCGGGTTGGACCTCGAGGTCACCAGTCATCTTTCCATGACCCCAACCTGTCCTGTTCAAAGCAGTCAAATATTGAAATCTCTCTAGCCTTTCTGTACTTGGGGAGTTCCATGATGCAAGTTCGAGAAGGAACCGTTGAATTCTCCCAAGTCTTCTGCCTTTTATATTTTCACGGATTTTCATATGGTGGAAGGAGCGAGTGGTAAATATCTTGACCACTTGTGACCACTCGTTACCACTTTTGACTACTTTTAACCACTCGCTCCTTCTTTCTCAAGACAACAGAACTTGGCATGCGCAAAATGTGAATTCATCATGAGCTGGTCAATACGTCGCCCACCCTCCAGGCTCTGGACTAGAGAAAACGGAGGAGTCAAGCGCGATGTCATAGTATGCTTGACTGCTCACCCATCTAGTTTTATCTAAACTTTTTAAATCGCATTGTGAATAGTAGCGCAGATCGATTGTCCCCTAACATTTGTTTGGTGTGCCACAGAACTGCGACCCTCAAGATTCTTCACCAGATCATACCCAGAACTCGGGAAGATACCAAAAATTTTCTTCAACATACGTAAAGAGGTAGTCCTCGAGTTTGAATTATTTCATTTTTTCCAGAGATATACCTTACCTGAGTCGCCTTGTCGCTGGGTTCACTGTACTGGCCCATATATGAAGCTGATTAAAAGACTCGGGAAATGTCCACAAATGGCAATAGAAATCTATGCGAAGTATGTTGAGTAATTTAATAGAGGCTAGATATATAGTTATAGTTATTAATTTGTTCTCTTCTTTTCATATGCTCTTTGGTTCTGGACGTAGGTTTCACGATCCTGACTCGACGTCCATGACATGATGCTCAGTTACAATAAGTTCGATAAGATACGATAAGATACGATACGATTAGATAAGATACGGACAGCGCTAGTCCTAGTTTGTCAGTATCAACAGGGACATGATACCCAAAAGTAACCACTTCCTGGCATCAAGAGTTTTGGAATCTCAGAATATTTCCTGGAAATGTTCATCTGAATATCTTGGGAGTAATTTCTCAAAGTAATTCTTAAATGGAATCAAGATTATGTTATTTTTCGAATGCTTTGGGTGAGGATGCGAGGCATAACTTCAGAGCGATCACGTTCGTTTTCTACCTTGGCAAGTATCTCGGCAACGACCAACTTCCCGCATCATCTCCAACCATTGTTTATTACTCCCCCACCACAATACTTAACAACAACGTCAATACCAACACAACTTCGCCTAACGTGAGGCCTCTCACACATTTACCACAACCTGCGGAAGACCTCTTTATGATCACACTCATGCGGAATAGACAGCACCACCATGTCTGGCCCTACTACCCCTCGCGATGCGCTCGGCACTGACGCGACCGAAGAAACTTCCGTACAAGTGCGCAACGCCCTCATCCTCCCCTCCAATCACCCGCCAACCGACAACGCACGAGTTGTAGTGGCGTGGGAAAAAGCTTTCCTGGCCAGCGGGCAGTGGCCTTGGGAACTCCTCCCCGAGAATATTCGACCTCAGTAATGGAGCCAAGGTCTTGCCGAAAAGTTCGCCCAGGTCATCATCACGGTCAGATCGCTCGACGACATAACATTCGCGGAAGCAGTCTCGTTTATTGTTGAGCAAATCCCCAAGCACACAAGAAAGGACGCCGCCAGAGTATTCACACCGAGCGATTGCGATTTGGCTAGGGATTGGCTAGAACAAAGACGCCGATCTCACTCAAGAAGCCTCTGTGAGCCGACCGTCGAACGAGCAACACTTGCGCAAAGGAAGAGGAGTAGTGACCGCACCAGTCCGGCTCTCCAAAATACGAATCGCACGCCTTTTAGTCAAAAGCGCCAAAAGATGACCCCATCCTCTCCTTGCCCAGATCTCAACACAACACAGCACGACTCTGTCGACTCTGACCCGGACTTCAACACCATCCATGCGTCGGCGGAAACAACTCGTTTTCGATCCTTTAGTCTTTGCATTCCATCCGACAAGGTCACGCCCAAAAAAGCCTACTGCGAGGCTAACCAGGAGAATAGAGAACTGGGCAGATGATAGTGGAAAGCAGTAATGAACCTTCAGTCAAGAAACGCTATCGCCAGGATACAAGCTCTCATCATGCCTCGAGTCCACTTTTGATACCGCTGCTTATCATGCCGCTGGGGGCATTGCGAAGCTGCGTAGCCAAGGAAAGGGTGTCGATTGTCGACCCATTTTTAACTGCTTGTAATGAGACGAAATGAGGAAAAGTGCACTGGCTAAGTGATGACGGGTTGGAATCACAAGCGCCCAGAGTATGCCAAGAAGACACTTACGATAGAAGGTGACCTCAAAGCGTCTCGGGGGGAAACAACCGGCATCTTCACAGACACTGCTGGCGTGTCCTTTGATGCCACTAACAGTTACCACAGGTGCTTAGTTTTATAATTGCAATGTAGCACTCTAAGAATATATTGGAATTTATGATAATCAGGTACTAGTACCAAGCCTGTCAATATATGTTTCTGTCTCTACCAGTTTATACTACGGCGAACTTGATGATGCGTTTGTGTACAGTAGAGATTATTGTCTTTCATTGCCCAATTCTGAGGCAGCACTTGAGAATATCACCTTGAATTTATTATCACTAGGCCCAGTCTTCACTATATCATACTCCATTTAGACTAAAGACTTCTTTTTCCTCCTTTTTTCTCCTTTCAGTTTCGAATTTCCTCTTTGATTGGCCTTTCTCTCGCGTCAATGGCACATTCGAAACAATGGAACGGTTTAAGTTGATTGTAAGAATCTGCAAGCGCTGCTTCTCTCGCTTAAGCTGCTCACTGAATTCACCGTTTTTGTTAGATCCTTTGTACCATAACTTGAGCTTCTTAGAGAACGAGCTCGCCCAGATGCGGTAGTCCTGATCCCCGGGAGCCAACGTCGTGATACCATCTTCTGGATACGTAGCAGCGGATGTAGAGAAGTACCGAGGGCATTCATAAGCCTTGTTTGCAAGCCATTCCACGGAAAAGGTGTAGGCGTATGTAGGAGGGAGGAAACTCAGGGGTTCCTGCTGATCGATCCAGGTCTTGCTATCTCCACGTAGTTGCTCAACGAGTTCCAAGAGCTGTAGCTGCACAACCTGGCCCTTGTTTCTGTTCGTGGCCATGACAGCATAGTCCAGCAGTAGTGCGATGCGAGCTTCGGAACTCAAAGCAATGTGTTTCCAATCTCGCCAAAGACTATCGTATTCGGCCTCAATGGAAACGGAACGGTCGAGATACGACCGTTGCCACTTTGACATGTGATACTCGGTCATGTTAAGAACCATGGGGTGATTTGAACTGACATGAGAGATGAGGCATCACAGGATCTGCGCATGCGCCCACGAAAGAAACGTTGTAAATTGGTCAGGGTAGATGGGTCTTCCTTGCAGTAACCCCTCTCGAAATTTCCTCGATGCGCCCCGGTAGAAGTTGAGTTTCGCGTCAATGACTTGAACAAACAGTGTCAGTGGGTGCTTGGAGGATAGTTCCTCAACACATTTCCTAAGCTTTTCCAAAAAGCTGCTTGAGAGAGCTTGTCGATTATTCTCCAGGCGTTGAGAGCCTCGTCGGCGCATACTGTGGAATACCATCAGGATTCTCAAGAAATAAACCAGAGCATAAGGATCGTTAAGCTCACACATGCTCTCTCTATTCATAAGCTTTAACTTGATACTCAGCAGCATGTCTTCAAGTATAAACTTAAGGTTTCCAGTTCGAGAACCTCGTGCAAGGATTGATGCTTCTTGGCTTTGGTAGAACAGCAGCTCCCAAGGTCTCGTAATTCTCCCAACGGCAGAATTTGACTGGAGGTTCATACTGTTGATATACCATGTGGCCTGCCTACCATCAAAGGCTACACCGAGAAATGTCCGAATGCTGTTGACAAAGCTCTCCAAGTCCTGTCGTTGAGGTGACAGACTCTTCTGAATAGTGGGAACAGTAGTCGATTGCGTTCTTGAAATTTGGCCTTGCCTACGGCGTGGCTGCATCTGACTTTGATCTGCAATAGATCCTGCGTTTCGATGCGCTCGGTTCTTCGAAAACTCGGGACCCCACCGCTTAAGCCTACGTTTATACATAATTTCCCTGCTCCAGTCAGCTCAACGATATTTGATTACTTAATGATAAAGATACTTACGTAGGTGGTCGCCGCCATGAGTTCTCCAACAGACTTATAGTACGTCGTAGCGTGTGGTTGTCGTTGATGTATATCTGTCGGATAGCTTCCTTCTTATCTTCCCACTCCTCGTCCGTAACCCCGTGGTTATTGGACTGTGCAGATTGACTTTCTGTAGACGCCGATATATCGCTGAAAAGACTGACATTGGTTGGGAGGAGAGACATGTGTGCAAATGAATTGTCCAAAACTTCTTGATCGAACATCTGGCTTGAGACCAGTGATTCATTGACCGGTCCATATTGAATCATGGCCACATCAACGCCTATGTGGGCGGCTTGGTGAGATGTGACGGTGGTAACATGGTCAGGCCTAATAGGTGGATTCTCAATGTAGTCGACGACATCATTTTGAGCGTTGTGAATGGCTACATTCTCGGCGCTGGTGTGATATCTTGGTTCATTATAGTAAGTATGGTCGGTCTGGGGCTGCGCGAGATAGATGTCTTCGTACCCAGGCTCAAATTCTTGTCTAGAATTGTAGTGCCATTCCATATTGGATGAAAATTAATTAACACTTGCTTGCCACCGGACGACGAAGATGATATTTATAATCAAAATTGATTGCCCGCTTCCGGCTCGATTGGGAGGCCCTTGTACGACTACACAACGGTCAGATGATTTTCCCTTGCTCCAATACGATCGAATCGATCATAAAGTATCATGCGTGTTAGCCTGAAGTTCATTGGGCGATCTTAAAGTATCTTGCATATTGACCTGGAGTTCATTGGCCGATCCTAAAGTATCTTGCATATTGACCTGGAGTTCATTGGCCGATCCTAAAGTACCATGTATTAACGGGGCCTCAAACCCCGTACAGTCAGAGACCCATGGGATACTGGTACTAATGCCAAGTCTTAGAGTCTGATCTCCCACCTACTGCCTGACAACATCCTTCGGCTCGTCTTGCGCTATGCAAAGGTATTTAAACCCATAGTCTCTTTACTTGATTATTCCTCTCCGAACATCTGTTGTATGCCCTTTTGTACTTTTTACTATCCAGCAATTTTCCATTCTCTCTACAGTCAAGATCATCATGGTTTCTTCACATCTTTCCAATGAGGGCTATTATTCGAGCTCAAAGACCAGTAAGAAGCGTGTTCAGAGCATGGTTAATGATATTAAAGGAGAGATGAGAGGAAACGAACATGCCATCGTTGTAGTCGCAAAGCGGCGACACATGGCTGAGCTGGAGGACAAAATGTGCAAGCTATGGCCGATGTTAGGGAAAGGTAACTGGACTTTACTTCCCAATATTTCGCAGCATTAATTGACCACCTATTAGGCAAGTCACCTGTCTTCATTGTTCGCAGCAAAAGATTGAACAGGGTTATCAATGAGATTGCGAAGAACAGTCACATACAAAGCCTGACTATCCTAGCCTGCCAAGCAGTCTCTCCACTGTTCTTTCAAGTTTCGTCTTCAACTATCAAGAATCTCGACATCCGTCATTGTGGTTATCATGGAGGCAAACATCACGAAGTGCTTGTTGACGAGGCATCCAGAATCAACAACTCTAGACTGAACGAATGGAAATGCGCAGACACAAGCGTACAGTCTGGTCCATGCACTTCCAGTCAGGGTAATGGAAAGGCCCCGCGCAAACCTTCTCAGGATCTCTACGGTAATCCTGAGGATCCGATCGATCCGGGATCTACAGGCCAAAGCCATCAACAAGACACTGACGACGACTCTTGGGATACTATCAACGCTATAATTGCTGTTGTCCTCGGCAGCTGTGCATTTTTCATTGCAAACTCAACTAAGATTTCATGTGAAGCCCAGGGCATTTTTGCAAGCGTAAACCTTATGGAGTGGACTGCAAGTTTTGGTTGTGGTACTGGCGCGGCTAACATTGCTATGCCGTTGGGTTGGTGTATCGTGATTGGAGTTGGCGTCGGACTTGCGGTATATAAAATCCCCTGGGATAAGTGGTTTCCATTGCCTAAAAGGCCTTTGATATCCTGGTACTCTCCTATTAGGAAGTTGTGGAATGTTGTATTTAGTTAGCAGTTGTAGAAATATCTTCAGTTTCTATCAATCTCTCTAAATGAACGTACTATAGATCTGCAGGCGATAGGTTAGTCTTGCGATAAAGGAGCTCTATGAATGCAAAATAGCGGATGCATTTCTTGGCATTCTCATCCAATCAGAGGAGCGTAAACTTGTCATTATACTTAATTTCTTTGGGAGTTTTATCTGTTGGCTCTCTAGGCAGATGGACAGCATGGCAGGACGGAGACAACTTCTGCTGCAAGAGTTATGTTCAGAGACACATGCATCGGCTGATACTTGAAAAACCGTGACTCCATACCGCCGAGTTCTCGTACACTCTAACCCACCTCAAGATTGCTATGGATTTATGTTTCCCTATGGTAAACCTGGCCTGATATTAGTATCGCTAACACGGTTTGCCACTAGCCAATGCAGTGTTTGGTTCGTATCGATTGGCCGCTCTTAAACTACATTGTTGGTAAGAAATTATCATAGCGTGGAGTTACCCTGTAGCAACAGCCGATCAAGTCTTATTGGTTGTTTGAGTCTATTTTTGTCATTATCCCCTGTCTAGCTCCAACTATAGGTCCGCGCCCAGGACGGGATTCCCACAAATGATCTGCATTACTGCAAGATTGACAGCTTAAATACGGATACCTCCTCTGTCTTTCAGTTCATCGAAAAGTCAACATTTTTCGGCCTTTGGCGTAATTCAGTTTCTTTTTGCTTGACAACTTGAACACCTCTGTTAGGACCATGTTCGCCGCTTCCTGAGCTCTAACGCTATTAACTTCCCGCTTTCAGGCCCCCAGCTAACAAAATCAGATTTCCATCTCATAGGGCATAACTGATGTCGAAGTAAAAGAGAGGACGGCTGTTCTTGCCTCGTTATTCAAGAGGCTATAAGCATGGAGCATTTGTGTTAGTTCCCTAGAGCGTGCGACTATGCTTGGATTCCTGGCGAGTGTCTCTAATAAGCGTAGAAACGGTTCAACGAGCTCTAGATCAGCAATCGCGCTTGGACATGTAGGACGCTGTTTCAAATTGTAGAGTAGGTTATTGGCCGCAGCGAAGAAAGCGTGAATAAGCATCCTAGAGTGGGTCAGACAAATATTCAATAAAGTCCCCCGCACGTCAAGTCAAATTTACCAGACACAGGAGTAGTCCCCCTGAGGGATGACCTCGACGAGACAGATCGCTTTGCGTGACTCAACAACGCATACACTATCGGGGGCCAATACACCTCCAGGAGTAATGGGCTCTTGGTAAGAAAAAGAGGACGTCGTTCGCGGCAGGTGGCGATCAATCATAGTGAGACAATGGATATATGTGAGCCGCAACACCACCCAGTGAATCATCTCACCTGAAACTCCGGGCCCCAACGATATCGAATGGTCTTCCGGTAATTCCATTTCTGCACTGGACTTCCAATATGATAACAAGGAACTCAGGTTCTGTGCCGCAGCGGCTCTCTGAGTATCCATCTGCCGTGCAGCCCGTACCGAGTACAGTTCCTTGTATACCTGCCCTTGAATAATGGCAAGTCCTATGCGGAGGTTGAATAGACCTTGATGACTTGGCTCAAGACTTCCGTTTGACGGCAGAAGCACATCCATGTCGTCATCATCTTGGCCAAAGGGTCGCGCCATTCGTAAGCTGATGTCCTTATCCAGAATGTATACCTTCCAGAAGAGCCTCCTTCGCTTCTCAGCTTGAGATTCCGTGAGTCCCAGGTTGGAGAATTCTCTGTGCATATTCATAGCGTGGGCTAAGCGTAGAGCAGCGGCAATGAGCATTGCCGCTGGCTCTGGGTTCGGTGTACCCTGAAGCACGCAAGCCATACCCGCTAGAGCAAGTACGGCAGCGAGGCTCTGGTCGCAGACGAGCAGGTCAGACACGACGCTCAAAGCGTTTTGTACATGGCCAAAAGCTAGATTGTTTTCCAGCGTCGGGTCTGACTTGGGTATGGCTCGAAGTCGGTATGCTATCGATAGTACAACATTGAGACATGCCCACCAAGTAGCATCTATAGAGCTAGAGGTAGAGTATTTGAGCTGGAACTCTCTCATAAAGTCTTCCTCATCGAAGAGTGGAAGGAATCTGTTATAGTTACTGAAAGCTTCTTGGATCAACTCGAGAGCAGTTGCTGATGTAGGCAGCGACTGGCACGGCGGTGGAGGGAGCCAGCGCGACTTCAAAGGAGTTGAAGGCCACAGATGATGAGTCTTCGGGCTGCCAAGTGTCGAAAGTCTAGCTTGGCTGTGACCGTGTAATCCATGGACCCCAAGATCCAATTGGACGCTGTTTGATTGCATGTATGAGGGCTCCATTCGTTGGCCCCCTAGGTCTACCATCCACAGATTCGTCCCATCGACAAATTTGACTAATACAGTTGCGTTGCGCGATGCGACCGGTGTTGCATTTTCCTCCTGCGAGCTGCTATTGGGTACACATGCCTTATCTTGTGCCTCTACTTCTGATAGCCTTTTCTCAAGTTCGGCAATGTATTTGAAGCTACAGAGCTTTCAACAAAAACAGCGCTGTAGAAGACTAGAGTATTGTACTAACCCAGCTGGTCTGCGAGGCTTCCTTTTAGTTGGAATTGGTGCATTGGTGGCATCCTTGCGGAGTTGGCTCGCAGCGGATCTTTTGCCTGCGGCAAACGTCGCGAGCCTCACAAATACTACTAGTATCGACATAACAGCACTGAGGTTTGAGGATAATTCACACGAATAATGACTGGTCGGTCCTCCATGGCAGAGTTTTGCGAGACCCCAACACCAAGCTGTGACATTATTAACAGATAATAATGGACGTGTGCTCCGAATCGGGACGTTTCAAGATGAGCGCAAGAAGGCTATGCGTGACCTCTACACAGCCTTGGTGACTTAAAAAAATTGGAAATCGGGAAGAGGCAATTCGAACAGAGAAGATGTACAGGTCTTGGTTCATCGGCGTCAGATTACTTGCACCCCGCTTTTTCGAGGAGACAAGATGGATTATAAATCAGCCCACATCGGGAAGTAAGCATGATAGTGGTACCTTGGGAAGAGGGAAAGATCAAGTAAATAATGTCCAAATATAGCTGCCACTAATAATATAAAACTCTACCACTTCTCCAACATTGGCCTCATGTCAATCTCGTTGGTAAAGCCACATTTGGTCTGTAGATGCAAGTTCCAGTACGCTTCGGCGATATCTTCAGTGCCAATCATGGCCTCATCTGCCCAGTTCTCAAACAATTCTCTAGTTCTGGGAAGGTCAACTGCACCATCAATTATTGCGTGTGCGACATGAACGCCCTTTGGAGCAAACTCCCTTGCGATACTTTGGTGCAGGGCTCGCATCCCGTGCTGGGCGCTAGCGAATTCAGACACTCGCGCATTTGCCTTGATGGCTGCAGTGGCATTAGTGAAAATTAGAGTCGGCGGATGCAGCGCATTGCTGTCGACGGCCTGTTTGAGTAGTCCAGGAAGAGCAGCCTGCGAAAAGATGAATGCTCCTTTGCTATTGCTCATTGTTAGTCTAGGCGTTTATTGCGTGCAAGGTCTAACGACTTACCAGCTCACTTGCCAGGACGCTCTAAACTTACTAACACTTATTTCTAATAGGGGCTTCTTTAGAAAGATTCCTAGGGCATTAAAAATGGCTATAATAACTGGTATATCCCTATATTCCTTATAGATATTGCGGAAAGCCGCCTTTATACTTTCTTTACTAGATATATCTATATTAAATCTAATGGCTTTATCTCCCTTTTTATTTAGCTATTTTACTAGACCCTTATAATTCTCTTGCTTATAAGCTAGAAGCGCAATTAGATAGGCAGCACCGAATTTGCGTGTAATGGCACTGCCTATACCTGGGCCAACTCCAGCGATGATGACGATCGCCTTGGCAGCCATCAAGAAGCAAAACAGATAGGGATAAGGCTAAAATCTTATATTTGTTTTCCTATTGTGCAAAATTTGATTCTCGTTCCGTTTTGAAGTCTTCCGTGGGTGAGTAGCTTCTTTTGTTTGACCTTTACTCATGATTAAAAAGTTCTATGAGACACTGAACAATCCCAAAAGCATTTTGATAAACCCTCTTCTTGCTTAAATCGCCGAATCCAACCCTACCAACCACATTCATTCATCGATCAGGTGCCCATTAATGTAGCTGGAGACCAAAAGGGTATCGGTATCATCGCCGAAGTAGAAACGAGGGGACAGTCTGAAGCGGATTGAGTATGTCTGGCCAGTCTCTGCGGCGATGAAGTAACGAGTGCGAGGCACATTTTCGAACTCAGCATCATAGGGGATTGGGATGTGTGGGGGTTGGTATTCATCCGCTGGTTCGCCATTGACGACGATAGTGGTGGAGAAGGCTGGAACTGCAGGAAGAATAGCCATTGTTGAGTCTTAGTGTGGAATGAAGATGGTAGAAAAAAAGGAGTAAATGCAAGAATTGTAGAATGAGATTCGGTAAAGATAAGCTTCTAGAAGACGTGGAAGAAGCATTAGTGAGAAGAGAAGATGGTTCTGATCGGCAGAAACAGGACCTTTTATATGTCTCCATAGTTCATTCCATGTCATCGGCAACGCAAACATCATCGTCAAAAGTTTGGAACATGTTCAAAGGGATATGCAGCTTGGGATGAGCTACTGCAGGGTCTTTTGTGAGTGGTCATGCATGTTGCAGCTTGCTGAAAGGGGCTCTGCTGCAGCTGAGGTCATCAACATGAACAACTCATCAATCTTTATTCGGCTTCAAAGAGCTGCATATGCTGCTTGCTCGATCCCTTTTTGCAGAAGCGCAGTCAAAAGAAAATTGAATGAAAAATACGACAAACAATAGCGAAAAGAGGCGCAAGGTTCAGTGATACGAGCATGAAAGATAACGACTGTTTGTTTCTTTGCTGGCGGTGGCACGAGACCGTGGCTTATGCGCGTGGTTCTTTGACACGTGCAGTGAATGGTGAGACTTACATCGCGATAGCTTCAATCACGTCGATGGGGTGCGATCCTTGTCTTTGATTCAGTAGAGATCAAGAAGTAGCTGTCTTTTGCACAGAGCGGCAATTCCGGACGGTAGCAAAGATAGACGCCTTTCACTTCCCCGTTCAGATACGTCAGATCAAACCAAAAAGAGCACTGAATGGAACGGATCGTGACCTCAAGTTTGTAGCTCTTGGGTCTTTTCAAATTGATTGGATACTCAGATGCTTCAGTCTCCCGCTCACATAGCAACACTGAGTGTAGCTATGGCCTCACAGCCAAGTACATGTTCTCCTCGAAGCTATCGCGATACAAATGCTCATTGCGCGTTTTCAAGCAAAGCAACTAGCAGAATATTCAGGTAAGCATCTGCTGGTGTATCTGACAAGGGAATGGATATGTTCTCAACCTCTCCCAGCTCGCCTCTTTGCCTCGTTAAAGTGAATTCTGGCATCAGGCATTACTAGTGTGTCTGTTGGCGCATTCAAAAAACACTGATGCGAGATGGCGAGTATGTAGATCCCTCAAACCGCTAACTTCTCCCTCCTGACAGATCCGTCGACCCGCTCAATTGCTTAGATGGAAACAATAGCAAAGGGTTGAAGGCAGGGAGGATATTGATTTTTTGCTCATACCCCTACCAAGAAATTTTTAGCGTTCAAAAGCCACAGCATACACTGCTCTGTTCTCTGGATTAACGTTAGCGATGTTGGTGACGGCTTGGACGTCAGAATGTTACATACAGTGTTATGAGCATGGAAAACTTAGTGTTTTCGCCGTGCTGAGGGTTACCATTCTGTTTCTTTCGGCTTGAGCCTCTGCTTCTTGAGCTTTCACTTTAGCCAGGCTGAATTATGTTGTTCTTCGCTTTCCTTTTACACGCGCTGTTTAGCGAACTCACATACCTTCTAACATCAGTTATTCTATGTTTTACTTTTGCGATGGCTTGTCTGCAACAAGAATCTTGCAAGATCAGGGTGATCAGCTTCCATTACTCTAGGATCTTGGATTAACATATGTGCCAACCATTCTCCTGACGGCTTTGTGCGAAAGCATAATATTTAAACTATATCCTGGTGTCGACTTTGCCACTGAAAGCTTCATGATCAGATACCACTCTAATTTCATTCACTCATCGTCGCGGCCAAGGTCATCGAAGCTTAGCGCGAGCGTCTCTTTTTGACGCACTATCCCTCGTCAAAAGAGTTGATTGGCTCGTGTTGACGTCCAAATTAATAACAGGATGTGGTAGGTAAGAATTTTCGAGTTGGTGGGCGTTTCGGGACTGACGATCGAGCTGCCAGAGAGCTGGCGCATGACATCCTTATCTATGAGAGTTCCATCCACGGACTGCATTTTTTGTGTTGCTATTATGTCTCAGTATGTTCCTGGTCGTCTTAGGGCGGGAAGTGCACAGACTATCAGCAACAGGGTGACGCCCGGAAGTGCTGGGCTCGTTTGGCTACGAATGAGCTGGGGGTAGATAGCTTTCATGCGGGAGAAGCGCGGCACTGAGATCGGGCCAGGCGAAACTATACTATGCGGCACCCCGAAGTATTCTAGACGCTGGGCCGCCTGGCAATTTAACTGGCATCGATTCTGAAAATAGGTCTTGCCTGCTCTGGAGCTGCCACATGGGTTGAGAGAGCAAATACCGAGTCTACTCTAAGACTTAGCATAGTACCAGTAGCTCGCGCTTACAGTGTTCTTGTGATCTGCTTTAAACCTTTTAGATTATATTATTTATATATGGTTTTTATGGTGCCTTAGCTAAAATATGGAGGCCTGTTTCAACTATTAGCACTGTAATTGCATACAGGGGTGTTTGACTTTCACCCTGTATAGTAGTTCTTTATCCACGATATAACACAGTCTATCGATATCAGGACTGTCGAGAATAAGGAAGAGGCGTACATAGTCTTTTATATCAGCATTCATACCGAATTTACATGCATTTTCGCCACGTGGTGCGTCCAGAACCTATACACCTTGTAGCTTATCCATATGAAGGCGCATATAGCACCTGAGATTAACCAGAACCTTCCAAAGTCCGGGTTTCCAGGGCCCCAGCTTGTCTGCATACCAAGAATTGCAGCTAAAGCATTGAAAGGAAGCACAATGGTGGCAATGACAGTCAGAAATGATAGCCTATCATTCTGCTTGGCGGACTGCTCCCCCTTTCTAATCTGAATCATGGAGGTGACAAGGCCTAGAGTATCGGATAGTCGGGCTGCATTATCCAGTATAGTTCTCCTGACCTGTTCAAAATCTTCTTCCAAGTAGGCTCTTGCTTTCTCAGCTGCAGGTGAATATGTTCCGATCCAGGCTTGTGGCAAATACTTTCGGAAGAGGTCTAACTGTTCATCAACTAAACCCTGGTACTTGCGAATCCGACGGCGTAGAATGAATAGTTTCTTGAGGGAACTTTCCAGTGTTACCATGCCTGGCTCATCGTTCTCCAGCCTCCATTCGAGCGTGTTCAGGTCCCGCTCAACGTAGGCGCTGGTGGAAATCCACTCAGATGCTATGATGCGAGCCACGGCTTGAGTTATGATGAGAGGATGAAAATCACCCCCTTGAGCAAATTCATGCATTAGAATATGTGCTAGAGAGTCTCGGTAGTTAGATCTGGGCTCTTGATCCCTTCCCTTTACTTCGTTTGGTAACGGGCGGCAGATGAAGGAACGGTACGCCGAGTCAGCTCTGGTGCCGTACATGGTTTCGCCATCTTCAGGTTCGAAAGGAGGGTCAACTAGTATTATTGCTGCATTTACGTTATCGGGTGCTTCTTCTTTTTTTCTCTTCTCCCTTATGCTATCCACGCAAGTATAGTCTGGGGAGCATATCTTACCTTTCGTCCACTCCGAATGAGTAGAATCTTCAGGCTGTTTGAACCAGATAGAAGCGCAATGGCGAGCCATTGCAACGTTGTCAAATTGCCGACCTCCTTTGCCTAGTTTTCTGGTTATGGGAACATGAAGCCCCGCAATTCGCTCGACATTCATTTTCTTCATATCGGGCTTCATTCGCTCCAACAATTTGCCAGAATCTTCTCTTTTGTACTCTCTGGGGCCAATAAATCGAAATGAGACATGATCGTAACGAGTGTTCGTGGACTTAAGAATAGGCAGGTATCCGTCAACAGCCTGGTGGCGGTACCATGCCTTGGTAACCAGATCGGGCCTGGGTGATGTTTCCTCTTTCGTGATATCCATCTCGGCCGGCACGGCATCGATATAGTCAAGGAAGAACTCGGGATCGATATCCCAAAGCCCGCCAAAGAGGCGGATTACCTTGGGAGTTATGTTTTCAACGATAAATATTTGGCGAGAAGAATCCATATTGACCTTGGAAGCGAGTTCATGTTCCTTTACATTGGGGGTAAGAGTCAGATTGCCAGACTTGTCGAACGATATGAGTGATAGTTTCGCGTCTTCGACATGGAATGGAACCCCGTTTGGGCCCGGATAACTGTCTAGAAGCAGGAAACTGTCGATCACCTTATATCTCTGGAAGATTCTGGAAGTCTTCGCTCTCTCGGCAAGGGATGCAATGAAGTTGGCGTACTGCTCTTCCGCCTTTTCGAACGCAACATGCCCCACATTCACAGTTGTAGCCATCTTAAGAGAGATACTATGTCTTGCGCCTTGCTTACCCAAGGCTCCTTAAATTCTTCACATACGTTTCATATGATGCTCCTCCTGGGCTAACTTCCACGCATTTAAATACATAAAAGGCAAAATGCCTAGGTATCAGCTGATCCTACAGCACAGTAAAGCAGTGGCGCATAAGCCACTCGGGCGCAGTCGGGCACGACGCGGCTGCCTAAAGACAGGATACAGAGAGACATTGTCAAACCCCACGGAATAAACAATACAAACTTGCAGGGGCGCGAATTGTATTTCTGATCTTGAACATGGATATGATAAAGTTTCTCACGTCGATTCTCATTCACTGCCTCCCTCAGAGGCCGCCAGCGGCAGGCAACGGCAGGTAGTGCCAGGTCAGCTATTGGTCGATTACTCATAGCCAGAGTAAGTATGCCTAATAACTTCCAATGATTAGTGGTGTTGCCTCGTGGGCAAGCTTGAGCATCCCTTTGCTCTGCAATTTGGTACTTGAATGGCATGCTATACGTTGACTCTGCCATCGAACCCATATGCTATTCTGGGCTCAAGCTGCAGTAATCCCTTGTCGCTTTAGCGCTCAGCCTCAGTTAAGGCCAAGGCAGTGCACTGGGAGCTGCCAACCATCATGCAGGCAAATCGACGGCGTCAGCAGCTACCGAGCCGAGGTGGGTTTCATGCATTAAGGCGTTCTAGACCCTTATGTTAATTAAATTTCTTACCTGCCCATATGTTCGTGCTAAAACCTTTAATCTTTGTATACAGTCTCAAAGCGCTTGAATTCCAGGAGGGATGCCTCTGTGTTGGTCGTCATCGTGTTTAGATTGCATAAGCACTGATAAACAGCCTCGATGATGGTTCGGGCCAAGAATCAAGCCTCGTCATCTCTTTTACCATTGAGCTTGCCTTCTGCTCAACAATAGCCAGTCTGCATTGCCTATTAGAACCAGAGACTGGATATTTGCCTGTCTACGGCTCATATCTCTCTTCTGTCCGGTAAAGGAGAATATTCCATAACGCCCGGTGTCTTTCTCAAGTTATGTGCTGTCCCAGGACGTCATTTCGTTCGATATGGAGACATTTCTGTCCTTTTTTCTATGTGCATTTCAGACATGAAGGCCCAGATTCAGCCTTCTGCCGCAAGACCTGTAGAGCGCAGATCTGAATCATGCCAGGCGGACGGAAATAAGTGAGGGCACCTGAGTTCTGGTCTAGAGGCCCTGCGCATCTCACCTGATCTCTCTGTTGTATATAGTGCAGTACCAATTTTGTCCCAGCCCCAGATTATGTTCCTTGGGTCGCACCGTTACGTTTATTTAATTGACCTAGGAGAAATCGGACTGTTGGAAACCCAGAGCGAGAAATACTTTATAAGGTGGGAGGCTGTATAGCGTCATCGGCTCCAAATACCGTGGACTGTCATTCCTGTGTTGGTGTCGGTAGAGAGCGATAATCACAATTGGCTGTCCATCTGTTCTAGAAGCGCCCTTGGCAGTCTTGGTCCGGAAGTGGATGGCAAACTTTTAGAAAAACTCCAATAAGGCATATTTAGCCATGCCGAGCCATGCTACCCACGTCCATCTGGAGATCTATTTGCCTAAGCTCACTTCTTAAAAAGTGTTTGAGATGATCATTTATCCCAATATCACAAAAGAAGCCAGAAAATCGCAAGGGATTTCATCACATGAGCTTACAAGACCAATAGCAAGGCTTGTAGGTTGACTATCGTAAAACCCTACTCATCGCTACGTTTATCTCGTCGGAATGCCGACTCACCACATTTCCATAGATAGCACGGCAAGCGCAAAAAAGAATCAGGTCATCATTACTCTATGTAGGCCTTTAGTAACTTATGTTACATAAAATGCCGGTGGAACGGCGGCCGAGCCAAGGGCAAAGTCCGAGGGTAGGAATACCGACAACGGACTACATATGGCTGTTAAGCTATGTCGAAAGTACAAGAGGGCCAGATCGAGCTGGCGTGAGTTATAGGAATATCAACCCCAGATTCATGTATAGTCGATATATACTGTGGGGATTGCTAAGCTCTTAACATGGAGGAGTCGTGTCGTATCTCACCTCATCCGGTCGCTCTCCAGTTGAGCCGCCTGGCTCCTGGCCAGGACATAGCTTCCCAACTTAGTAGTTGCACACAGGCGCTGAGAGGAAGTCGTAAAAATGTGTGCAAGCAGAAGGCAGTCAATGGTACCTTGGTGGTGAGTGACCTTGCCAGGAACAGGTGGCTGAGAAGCGCAGTCGCGGAGCCTTTCTTGGCTGTGATTACAGACAGGTTACCAGTGGCCGTGGTACAGAATGACGTCTTATCAAAAATAGTTGTCCATTATCGCAGTACTGTCTCATATTGCCTCAGTACCCTAGTCATCGGATGAGGAACAATCAGTCTGGACGGAACTGCTCTGATATGCGCCGAGATGTCATTTCCAGATTACCCAGTTGATTTCTAGATGACATCTGTTTCCGTTCCCACCTGAAATTCCCCAATTGGCTGGCTAGGCTGGGCACACCAGTTCGCCGATGCTACTGCATGTTGGTCGTCAACACATGCAAGAATGTGGCACAGACTTACGATAGGGGTACCAGCAAATGATCCAAAGGCATCCCGATGACAGTATGTGAAGCCTTGCTGAGAAGGGGCAATCTACAGTTTACCTGTACTTGTAGACTTCTGGCGGTGATAATGAATGAAAACGACCACGTTAAATCGGGGGCGGCTACTGACTAAAATCCTCGATATCCATTAGTCTTCAGTGTCAGCTCCAAGGCCCCATAGTTTTGAAACATCATTATCTTGCTCCACAAACAAGCATATTTCGGTCAAGTGCTGTTGGGTTCTCGAAATTAGATTAGACATGACTAAATAGGGAAGGTGTGTTGGTTGCTGCGTTTCAGCCTCCACACAAAAGCAAGAAGGCAATTCGGCTAATTAGGAAGTGCTCGTTAAGCTTTGATATAAGAGGGAACTTGGTTCCAAACCTAAATACCTACTCATCTCATCACCACTCCGCTAAGTATTGCCACACTCTTTAGCATAGGTACTCTTCCCGAAAATAACATGGAATCCGAACGCGACAGCACCCCGTCTATCTGGCGTAAGCCCATAAACACAGTCGATGCTGTTGCTCGGTCCACCACCGTTGAGTCTAGGTCTGTTGAACCTGCAAGTGAGCCGCTTCTATTGGATCAAGAAAACGACCCAAAAACTACTACAAAAGCTCTCAATCAAAAGCAATCCGCCAGCGCTGTCGGTGTAGTACCCATCAACGACCAAATTCACAGGTCGACTTTGAACCAGGAAGATTCTGCCGTTGGGTCATACAGGACAGAGAAAGCCAGCCCGTGCGCGAAAACCACTATTCTAAGTAGTGTAAGCTGGGAAAACACCCTGCGGCGTATTATCGAGGGCTGGTGGCAGGAGATCCTTTGCTGTTCAGTCAGCGTCGTCGCTCTAATAATCCTGACAATGACCTTGAGGAAATTCAATAATCAGCCTCTGCCTGACTGGCCATCCGGTATCACTCTGAATACAGTTCTAGCTTGCATAGCTACCATATGCAGATCCGCACTACTTATTCCTGTAACAGAAGGTTTAGCACAAGCCAAATGGGTTTGGTTCAAGCAGCCACGGCCGCTCAAGGACTTTGAAGCATTTGACAAGGCATCAAGGGGCTTAGGTGGTAGTTTAAGCTTGCTCTCTCACACCAAGGGATGGTAAGCTCTGCCTCACAGATACCCAAGTTCGTACGTTTACTCACAAAAGCAGGTTTGTTGGTATCATTGCTGCATTTCTTTTGAGTACCACGATTGCCACATCAACAATCACACAATTTGCCGTCACATACCCGTCTAGATTCAATCAAGATGGAAGTAAGGGAAGTGCAGAGGCATGGAGGATAAGGGAGAGCTGGGGGAAGGATGAGCTGAATTATGCTATCAGTAAGTCACCCACTTCTTACCACTGGCTTCTAGCAACGAACAGGCTGCAACATTAGGCTGGTAATTGTCTGACAGATACGCATAGTAAACGAGGCAGCAATCGCAAGAGGTGTCAGACGAGGAATAAATAATCTGGTGACCGAAACGATCCCCTTTAGAGAACCGAAGTGTGCCTCAGCCAACTGCAGATGGCCAGAATTCCACACGCTTGCTATAGGATATGAGGTTACGAGTACGTTATATATCACCCCTCCAAGACGGTTGCCCGTTGTTCTAAGGTCTTCTTGAGATGTCACCCACCTGGTCGAGGCGGATGTCAATTTCCATGATGGCAATCCTAATATCACTCTGCCGAATGGCGTTTATACGGAACCAGGCAAAAGTCGCGCTAGATTCACTGGCGCCCCAACATTTTCCCTTGGTAGCGGGCCAACTCTAGTACATCAGCATTTGCAAAATGCATCAATTCTCGATTATTTTGCCATTTATTGGGATGCATACAATCTCATACCTTGGGCAGTCGAAGTGTCCTACTATTGGTGCATTGACACTTACCATCCTGATCTAGTTGACAATGTCCTCCGGATGAACAAGTCAACATCTCGGATCCCAAAGCTACACACATCGCAAAGGGATGATTATCGTGGATACATGTCTTTGGGAACACCAGGCGAAGACGACGTCACATGGACCATTGGCAGGCTATCCACAAGAAATATAGCAACTCAGTTAAACGATTCGCTAAGCGGCTACACTGTCGTTCTAGCAGGAGAACCGATACGTGATACATCAGGCAGTGGCATCTTAGCACTAGCCACCCAAGAGGTTTTACAAAACCTTACAAAGGGCAATTCTACGCTTGAAATCCAGGAGGCAGAGAGAGCTTGGTGGACCGCCGTGGAGGGCATGGCGGTGAACGTTGCTAGCAGTCTCACAAACACGTAAGTTCAACTACTTATTTATCTGTTGCGCTATATCCTAATACCGGCTCGAACAGACTCCTTCCTGATCAGTCCAACGTCGATGGTGTTTCGTTAGATACCGAGGTATACGTTCAGGTCCGATGGGAATGGCTGGCACTTTTAAGTTTGCAGGTTGCCCTCTCTATCTGTCTTCTGATTTGCATTATTGTTGAGTCAGCGAAAGCAGGGGTTGAAATTATGAAAGGTTCGACAGTGCCAGTATTGTTTGCTATCAGTGCGTTAGACAAAGCTAAGATGGAAAATGGGGACATCGATTCGGATTCATTGAGACAGATGAAGAATCATCAGTACCTTGCTCACGTTAACCTTCATAAGGTCGGTCAAGAATGGGTCTTGCAGTAGAAATACTCCAGCCAGACAATTCTGATCATTCAGGGTTAGGCTACTATAGGTAATAATGTTAGAAAATATTCTCAATAAAAGCCTTTATGATATAATGAGTATGAATGGGTTTCATAACAACTGGACATGGCGTGACATGAGGTTCAAAATGGACAAAATCCCCTTGAACACCCGTGAAAACCTGAGTCATAACGAGCTCGTAAATAAGACATTACCTGGATTTCTTTTAGATAACCATTAAGAATGCCAATTCTTCACTACATAACGAATTCCAGCGGAAAAAATTGTAGTCTCTTAAAAGTATCATAGCTATCAAAGCCTGTTCTCGTTACAAGCCTCGCAGCTTGCAAAAGCGAATTACTGAAACCCCAGCTTCCACACATCGCCAAACAGAGCTCTCTTCGCGAAACGTACTCTCAATAAGCTCTAGATTAAGGAAAAATAGCATAGAAGATCATGGGATTGTTCTCGTTGTCATACGCTTGTGTCCAGTATGTTCTGGAGGCATATTGGAAATTCGGGTTGGAGATGATCTGTATAGCCCGGTTAACGCCAGCGATATCGACACCGATTCCAATGGCCAAAGCGGGCATAGTTTGATATCCCGGAGCCCTGGCGGTGTGACCACGGTCGCAGTTGATCATATCGCTCAGGATGCGGTCTGCAAATGAGTCAAGGTTGCCCGAGTCTTGTAACAAAGACTGGCATTTGAGTTCAATAAAGAATTCGGGAGTATCGGTCGGTGCACTTTTTCCATGGGCTACAAAGCTCAGGGAAAATAGGAAGGCTTACCTTCAATAAAGGCTGTCGATTTTCAAATGTTATCCTTAGGGAAGACGGGGTGCAGACAGAAGGCTATTTCTGGCGATTGGACGGTGAGATTTCGACCACCAGCTTTCACCGGCTTGGCAGTAGGGGAAGGCGATATTAGCGACGACTGCAACCACTGGAATAGCTGGCCCGCCGGCTGGCTACATAGTATCTAATTCTCTCACAAAAAATCTATAATATACTTAATCTTAGTGAGCCATTAATACCTCTATAGCGATGGCAGCTCTATATGGCTTATAAAATAGAAGAAGCTATTTGCCAGGGGAAAATTCTATATATAGCAACCGCAGCTTCTCTAGTGTAATGGGTTCACTGCAGCAACTAGGTAGAACGATAATAGCCTCTGTAATGTGACAAGACTAAAGCTTGTCCCTTT
>JAGDUV010000053.1:5599-26458 GCA_017656775.1 Fusarium louisianense
TCAACAAGGCTACCAGGTTTGGATGGTCGTCAGGCGTCAATTCGATAGCTTTTCTTCCCATCTCGATCGCCTCCTCTAGATCCTTCATCTCTCCCGTCCGTTCATACCGGCACTCTAGAAAAACTCCGATGTTATTCAACCATCTCGCAAGCGATGGATTACTGTCGTTTGCTAGATCTATACCCTGTTTAGCCCTGTCTATGGCTTTGTTGATGTCATCTCTGCATCCTGTTTGCGTATATCTTTTATATGCGTCGATTGCTAGCTCTGAGAGAAGATCAGCGATTTCTTCCGTGTCAATGCCAGTGTCTGTCGCGAATGCCTCCATATCCATCTTGGCAATTACAGGATTGAGGCTTGTCGGTCGTCGGGTTTCGTTGCTGGCTAGATAGGGTCGTTCATCAGGATATTGTCCCGAGTTTCGTCCCTACTATATTGCTGCCTAATTGACCCTCTGTGCACATGACGTGTTGGGGCCTACAACGTATGACCCTGCTGCCTGCGACACCTGTCACACCCCCAATGGAGCAGCAAACTGAAATTCATTGTTGTGGCGGTGGCTCATCCACTGTGCCTCACTGAGCCATGCAACGCACTGCCTCTTTGCAGATGCCCAAGCTGGCGGCCTCCCGAAGCCCAACCTTACTGAAACACATGGTCGCGGATTACAGCTACGCTTATTTATTTATCTATCAACACACTATTTCAATACGAAGCTACTCTATACCCATAATCCCTTGGAAAGCCCTTCCATGATGGTTGCGACAGTTATTCCCTCTGCATTCTTCCTCCCACTCAAGTCCGTTAGATTAGGAAGATTCATTAAAAATATCGGCCATCCACACGAGGGCTACTATGAACCTCCGAATTTTGACGTGCCGGAGGCGATTGTGTCTAAGTTCTCTTTTTTAAGTTCGAATCAACAGAACCGTAAGACGCGATTTGAGTCCGCATTGACGTCTCTGATGTCTGCTGGATTCTCCAAACGTCTTCAATCAGAGGTCCGTCTAGCACCAGCTTCTGGCAGCAATTACTCACTTGATAATTCCGATGCATGGTTTGACAAGGCAGTAAGCCTTCCAGACACCAGAAAGTGGATCGAAAACGCTGCTCTCCGCGGCCATAAGATTTACATTATTGTCGGTATTCAAACTTTTACCGATACTCGCATCGTTCAGAGGTCAGCCCGAGAACAACGAACCGGAGGTCAAGCCAATGTGCCCGTTAGTCTTTCTCTCACAGCTGCCACCGCTGTCATACCTTTCGCCGGGCTCGTTGATCCCGCTGTCCATGGGGAACATCAGAATATAGAGAGCGATCAACTATGCCTTCTCGCTCCTGGCGAGCAAGTGTGTTCTCTGCAGTACCGCGAAGTCAAAACTAGGTGGCTATCTAGTCGATTGATCGAACCACTCCAACTCTCGAAGACGCGCCAGTGGTCATGCATGGAGGGTGACAGGCGTGACACATATGAAGATGACAGTGATGAAGAAGACGAGGACACCATAGAGGTGGACTTGGGGGATATAGAGGAGTTTAATGGGGAGTGGGATGCAGGGCATTCTGTGGAAGGGACTATCTATTACCAATCCAGTCCTGATCAATGCGACCTACCGTCCTAGGTCGAGGATGCCTCTTGGATGCTATAGTTGGCCAATCATGGAGTGAGACGCTAGACTGAGTTTTCGTATTATCTAAGATTCTTGATCGAAATTCAGTCGTTCCGCCAGGCTTAATTGGGGGACAATATGGCCGTGCTAAATATGTTAGGGAGCTGACGTCCGCCCTAATATCGCATAAACACGAATGACGTATGTCGGAACAAACACGAAAAGTGTAGAGGCATCTGCGATCGAGAATAGAATTGTATTACTGAGGAAGTTAAATAAAATAATGAAAAGTCGAAAACCAAGAATACAATGAATCTCTATGATGTCGCCCACCGGTGGTAGATTGGCCATGGGAGATTGATTAGGAAGGAAAAAGAAATCCCAGGCACTCGACAATGAGTAGGGAAAGGGCCAAAATCCAACCTCGCAGGGCACATTTCCTTCGCTCGTGACCATGGATTATCCTTGTCGAGAGCAGGTCCGCCGCCAATCATACGGCTCAAGAAGCCTGCAAAAGCTGTCGCCTACTTTCAAGGCGGATTCACCGGAACATCTTAAAATCATGCCGGCAGTCCTAGGGTAAGTAAAGGTTTCGACACAGCATCGCTCGTATTCCTGCCGAGTCTTTGCGCGTTTTCGGTAGGGTTGATAGCGAGAGCGTGAGTTGAACTACTCTGGATTGCTTATCCATATATAATACAATATGAGATTAGATGGAAGCCTTTTATGATTCTCACTACGAAGCATATCTCAACGAATAGTCGTACTAGACAAGTGATTCTTCCACAAGATCACTAGCCATTTTAAGTTCTCGTCAAACGAATAGTCAAACTAGCGGACGGCCCGCTCCTAGTGTCATTTGACGATGATCGTAGATCACGAGGTGGGGCTACAGCTAAAACGTAACATGTGGAGACGATGAAGTTACATTCCCGAGGCTCCTCGAGACGATGTGATGCAATCTGATTTAGGTGGAGATAAACATTGCAATTCATCAAAGGGCCCTGGACTGAAAGTAGTGGAGCACTGCCGCGTCACAACGGGCTTTTTGTGGAGCCACCCAGCAAGGGCGGTTCTCTTTGACTGCCCCTCCTCAAAGGGAAGGGTCGCTCTTTCGCACCCTACGGGAGCATTTTCGTTTTCTATTCTCCTTCCTTGTCTTTTTTGCGGTGAGTAGGTTATTGTGGTAAAGTCAGGCAGTACGGCATGATGAACGACGATGATAGCGATCTGAGCAGCTGAGCGACAGATGACGAAAGTGTCAATCTCGATCTGACGTCACAGTCAATCGTAATCCGTGATGCAACCCCGCTTGGCCAGATCCTGAACGGTCGCTCCAGCTTACCTTGCAACTTACCGAATGGGACGAAACGCTCGCTCCCAACGATGAACCACCTCAACGTGTGTGCACCACTTGATCGATTGGAAGATGAGTTAGTCTGACCGGTAGAACGCTAGGTTGTAGAGATAATAGTTGCGGAGGTCGGCATTGCGTCCTTTTGCGACACGCCGTGCCGTCCTTCTCGTCCATCGTGCTGACCAGCTGCCGAGACGTGGGGCATGGGAAAAGGCATGGCGCCATCCTCTTTGTGCCATAGGCAGAAGAGGCCGTGTCAAAGAGATTCTGGACCCTAACTCTAGACATCTTCGGCCACAGCTCGGCTTTTATAAAAACGTATTGTAAAAAAAAAGAAGACAGAACGAGCAGAGCCATGCTCAAGCTATTTCAGTTTATTCTTATATGGTTGAAGAGTTGGACTGGGCATCTTAATCATTTCATGGAGACAGTAGGGTACTAAGGTCAGATTCTGGACTTTCTCCAAACAATGCTGAAGTGTTTACTCCTGAACGTTATGAGGGAGGTCAGCATTTGGAGGTCATGGAGTATGGGTGAGGACAATTTGCTGTGAAGCCGTGTTACGCTTTTTACGCTTTTTAGGCAATGCACGTAAGCTGTCAGCAAAGGAGTTCATTAATACAGTACCAATAAATATGAATTACTGTGTAAGCCATACGCCCCCATCAAAAACGTCCGTGCGGTATAAATGAAAGAGAGTCAAAAATGGATAACAGATTTCGATCTTTACTGTACCATACCTCAGTAACACAAATTTAAGCTAGTGGGGTCATTGTGGGGTGGTACAGTACGTAGGCGCACTAGCCAAGGTCACTTTCTAGAGCCTCTTGGCCAGGATGCT
This sequence comes from Fusarium louisianense, assembly GCA_017656775.1. Taxonomy (NCBI): domain Eukaryota; kingdom Fungi; phylum Ascomycota; class Sordariomycetes; order Hypocreales; family Nectriaceae; genus Fusarium; species Fusarium louisianense. The sequence continues at coordinate 9,408 of JAGDUV010000053.1, forward strand.
GCCTAAGGCATTAGAACGATGGTGGATAAGTGTACGGCAGTAATGCTGACGAGTTTGGTGTAGAAGTGTCGCCTTCAACCATCACCCGGACGTTGCAAAAGATCAAATGGAGTCGTAAGAACACACGCCGCGTCGCCAAGCAGCGGAATCGATAACTACAGCATTACTATAATTACAGGTTGAAGCTTGGTAGGTATAGATCATATCACCTCATATTTATTGATGAGTCGGGCATGGACAAGACCGTCGGACTACGACGCAAGGGATGGGCCCCAAAAGGCATCACTCCTAGGCAAACAGCTACGTTCCAGCGGGAGGAGAGGTATCAAGTCCTGTCTACGTATACACAGAGAGGCATCAAGCTGTCGCGTATCTATCGGGGCTCTACTGACACCGAGACCTTTGTGGACTTCATCAAGCAACTACTTCGTCACTGTAACAGATGGCCAGAGCCGGAATCTGTCCTCGTCATAGATAATGCTACAATTTACTGTTCCAAAGAGATCGAAGAGATGTGCGAGAGGGCAGGCGTGAAGCAGGTCTTCACAGCACCATACACGCCTATAACGAACCCAATAGAGGAGCATTTCGCAGAACTCAAGGCGTATGCAAAGGTGCGATGAGACGAGCACATCGATCTCATTCACAGAGACTTTGGCGCGTACATCAAGTCCTGTGTCGCTGCTGGTGGGCGACAAGATAGTTCTGAAAGATACTTCAGGAACGCTGGCTTGACGGTTGAGCATCCTCCTAGTTCAGGTTGTGCAGATATCAACGGCCCGTCTGCTGAATCCTACCCTACTACCTGCAGCTGTGACATATGCCCCAGTCGGAGGGTCCTGCTGAGCCTCACCGTGGGATCCTAGACAAGAAACACTAATATTAATTAGAGGTTGTCACGGGCTGAGCTCGGTGGTACGGGTAGATAGGGAACGCTTTAGGCAGGATGGGTTCTATTGCTACGGATAGGCACTGCAGGCAGGTCAGGCTCTATTAACAAAACGTAGCTCGAAGAGCTACGTTCAGGATCTGGTTGGCGGTCTAACTGAGGTTACGGCGATAACGCTATCACCACGTGATCTAATCCACTTTTGGCTATAGGGTAAGCAGGTCTGGTCTTGGGCTGTGACAGAGGTAAGCTATTACCTCTCTTACGTTTTAGCTGCTTTTATTCTAGATTCTCTTAATCCTATTTAAAGATTTATTTATAGATTATTTTAAGCATATAGTTATAGTTTATTATTAATTTGCCTTCTTTAGCGTAATTAATAAGCTTATTTAGAAGGGTTAAGTTAAGCTTAAAGTGCTTCTTACTGACTGGATCGCGCCAGCAATAAAAGCCTGCGTTGACACACGGAACACCTGTACAATGGAAGACTTCGTAGACATTGTTCCACACCGGACGACTGCCAGAAGTATCTTCCTGCTCGGCGAGGAGTCGGTCTCGGGCAGCGAATTGCCTGCCTGTGGCCCCTCGATGGCTCTGCCGCCCTCCAGTATTTGCAAGCTGTGTTACTTGGTCTATAGCCTTGTAGATAAAAGATATATCCAACCTCAACTTATGGCCTTCACAGAACAACGGACTCCATGATTGTATTTTGTCTTCGACCGCCTTCCACTGGATACTCAACCCCGGGAATTGCTTTCGCAGATTTCGTTCGCTGCGTTTATCGACGGATACAACGACTATAGTTTCGACCGGCTCATGCTCCGGGCTAGGCACTTTGGATGCAACCATCTTGTCGAGTTCAGCGCTAAGGAATCGGTCCCAGTATGCACTGGGGGCTAGAGTTAAGTCTTTTTCGGTGATCTCTGCAAGCTTGGACACTCGTCCTTTCTTTAGCTTTAACTTCCATTCAATGTCATAGTGAATACAAGTCGGGTCTGTCTCGTCATCTTCAAAGTCAGAGTCCCAGCTGCTTAGCTGAAGCAACGGCAGTTTTCGCTTGCCTCCCAGCACTTGATTATACCCAGCGAGGCTTCGGCTTGGGCCATTAAATACGGGGAGCTTGATCGAGCAAGCCCTACCCGCTCAAGTTAGAACATCGATATGTATGCGTTTCGATGAATTCCCCTTGTTGATCTTAGTTACAGTACAGTATTGGCCGAGCCATTCCCTTCCTAGAATGGCGGCACGCTACTTATGAAAACGGCAGGTTTTGGACGCTGCCACTTTTGGTTCCGGCAAGTTTCGGGCTTCGATCATCATGATAATCAAGGAGCCGCCAGTCTGAACAGAGCCTTCCTAGGCATTTAGTGCTCTTGTACCAATCAGGTATAGTACTGCCATCCTTGACTTCGTCGGTAGCTCTAATTGGTCTCGTGAATTGGAAGTAGCCGCAATAGTCTTTCTACGAGAAGGCCGGGTAGATCCGTAATCGACAAGGAAAGTGCCCTATGGACCTGGCTCCAAGCACGATGAAAGGTATCGTGAAGGGAGATAGTACTAGGGGCCCACGTTGCTCTCAACAACAAATTTTGCGATGATTGCATCGTCAAGTTGGACATTCATACCTAACTGGATCCATTATATTCGCGTTTAGATCTCCGAGCTGGCAGAATGATGAAGACATATTTCGTGACTTGTCACTTCTAGTCACAGTCGTGCTATATTCCTTTTCAGCAGAGATCGAATCTATTTGGAGTATCCGAAGTTTGAGAGAGTCTATGCCGGCCTAGTAGAGCATAACGGTCCCCTTATCCTGGCGTTGACCAGTATACAGACAATATTGAAAGGAACGTGATCAACAATAGCAACAACTATATGTTTTCTTGAAAACAGAAGATAAAAGAAATGCTAGGGCACGAATCCAGACGCTTCCTGTTTCTTTTCTCGCTCCCAATCCTGAGTTGATGCCGCTTTAACCTGAGCACGCCTGAGCACGCCTGAGCACGCCTGAGCTCATCCTGAGTCTGGACTAAGGTCGGCCTGACGGCTGGGGGACCTCCGCGAAAAGTGACTTCGTTAGGTCAGACTTCAGCCCTCTGCGAGTGCTGAAAGAAAACATAAATAGCCCAAAATAGGTTCTCATTAACGCTGGATCGTATGCAATAAGCTGTTACCTAAAGACGTCCCACAAACCTGCTCACTTGTTCTTGGCTGCTCATGCCCTCCAGAGATTCCCAGATAAGATAGTCATAGGCTTCTCTCAATTCACGTTGTCCATTTCGAACGGAAACTCGGAACGCATCCTTGTTCTTATCCAGGAGTGCCATTCTAAGCCCAGACGACTGGTTTATGATCAAGAGACTGTCACTGTTGTACAGACTGAATTGTTGTTTGAACCCCTGCCGCAGAAAGCTCTTGTACAAAGGTTCTATGTGTTGAATGTGACGAAGTGTCTGCGTTACACCTGGAGTTTGAGATTGCGATTGAGCAGAAAGCCCAAGTACTTCAGCAATCCTGCCAATCAAGGTCGGTTCATTACCTACAGCCTCGGCGGCGTGGTATCGTACGCTTCTGTCCTCATGCTTGAGCAGTTTTACAAGAGCAGCCATTGTCGTGTCTGACAGTATCGACTGCTTGCCTATAGCTTCGGCGGCGGAAGATTGTACCCAGCTGTTCTTATCCTTCAGCATTTCTACAAGAGCAGCCATTGTCATATCTGACAGCGTCGGCTGGTTGCCTACAGCTTCGGCGGCAGAGGATCGTATACTGCTGTTCTTATCCTTAAGCACTTCCACAAGAGCAGCCACTGTTATATCTGACAGTATTAACTGCTTGCCTATAGCTCTGGCGGCGGAGGACTGTACCCATCTGTCCTCATCCTTTAGCATTTCCACAAGAGCAGCTATTGTCATATCTGACAGTGTCGACTGCTTGCCTATAGCTCTGGCGGCGTAGTATCGTATATCGCTGTCCTTATGCTTAAACAGTTCTATAAGAGCAGCCACTGTCGTGTCTGACAGCATCGGCTGGTTGCCTACAGCTTTGGCGGCGGAGGATTGTATGCTGCTGTCCTTATCCTTGATCAGTTCCACAAGAGCAGCCACTGTCATGTCTGACAGCATCGGCTGGTTGCCTACAGCTTTGGCGGCGGAAGATCGTATACTGCTGTCCTCATCCTTGAACAGTTCCACAAGAGCAGCCACTGTCATGTCTGAAAGTGTCGACTGCTTGCCTATAGCTTTGGCGGCGGAGGATCGTATACTGCTGTCCTCATCCTTGAACAGTTCCACAAGAGCAGCCACTGTCGTATCTGATAGTATCGACTGTTTGCCTATAGCTTTAGCGGCGTAGTATTGTATATCGCTGTCCTTATCTTTGATCAGTTCCACAAGAGCAGCCACTGTCATGTCTGACAGCATCGGCTGGTTGCCTATAGCTTTGGCGGCGGAAGATCGTATACTGCTGTCCTCATCCTTGAACAGTTCCACAAGAGCAGCCACTGTCATGTCTGAAAGTGTCGACTGCTTGCCTATAGCTTTGGCGGCGGAGGATCGTATACTGCTGTCCTCATCCTTGAACAGTTCCACAAGAGCAGCCACTGTCGTATCTGATAGTATCGACTGTTTGCCTATAGCTTTAGCGGCGTAGTATTGTATATCGCTGTCCTTATCTTTGATCAGTTCCACAAGAGCAGCTACTGTCATGTCTGACAGCATCGACTGCTTGCCTATAGCTTTAGCGGCGTAGTATTGTATATCGCTGTCCTTATCTTTAATCAGTTCCACAAGAGCAGCCACTGTCATGTCTGACAGTGTCGACTGCTTGCCTACAGCTTCGGCGGCAGAGGATCGTACGCTGCTATCCTTATCCTTTAGCATTTCCACAAGAGCAGCCATTATCATATCTGACAGTATCGGCTGGTTGCCTATAGCTCCGGCAGCGTAGTATCGTATATCGCTGTCCTTATGCTTGAACAGTTCCATAAGAGCAGCCACTATCGTGTCTGATAGCATCGGCTGGTTGCCTACAGCTTCGGCGGCGGAGGATCGTATGCTGCTGTCCTCATCCTTAATCAGTTCCACAAGAGCAGCCACTGTTATATCTGACAGTGTCGACTGCTTGCCTACAGCTTTGGCGGCAGAGGATCGTACGGTGCTGTCCTCATCCTTGAACAGTTCCATAAGAGCAGCCACTGTAGTGTCTGATAGTATCGACTGCTTGCCTATAGCTTCGGCGGCAGAGGATCGTACGGTGCTGTCTTTATCCTTAAATAGTTCCACTAGAGCAGCCAAAGTCATATCTGACAGTATCGACTGCTTGCCTACAGCTTCAGCAGCGTAGTATCGTACGTCGCTGTCCTCGTCCTCCAGCAATTGCGTAAGAGCAGTCGTGATCGAATGCGAAAAAACTCGTTCCGAGCTACCCAAGGCTTCCAAAACTACCCTCTTCTTCTCAGATCTATTCAAGACATCACACAAGACTCTGTCTGGAAGCTCTGACTCTCTCGCCAAAGTCGACGACCCGGTAAAGTCAATCTCGAATAGCACCCACTCAGCCAATCGTCTTTCTCTGCTCCCTCGAATCTCATCCGGTAAAGAAGTGGCCTCGCTCAAGCAGTGCATGACAAGCCGCTGATGCGTTGGTCCAAGAAGATCAGCTGGCTCCTTCTCAATCTCCTTAAAGAAGCGCGCTGACTGATACTCATCTGCGTCATCCAGCAGTCCAGCAACGAAGCGCCACATGATGTCGTATCCTGCATCATATTTGTGCTTTTGGAGGAAGTCGATAGGGTGTACGACTCTAGTGCTCTTCTTCTCAAACAATGTGTACTGCATCTCCTGCTTCTCCTGTTTCTCTGTCCAGTGCCGCACAAAGTATCGTGCGGCGAAGTACTCCTGGAATGTTAAGTGTATGAAGTGGTAGAGCTGGTGTGCAGACTTGGCTGATGGGTCCGAGGTCCGTAGAAACGAGAGGCACGGAAGACGTTTGTCTAGATCTAACAATAGACTGGAATCTTCGTTGACCCTATTTCGGTCACTCAGATTAAACTCTATCTTATCAGCGGCCAGACCAGCGAAAGCCAGGTGCTCCAGAAAACGCAGTTCATCCTTGACATATTTTTCGATGACCGACCGACTGGCGGTAGTCGAAAACTCAGCTTTAATCTTCTCAAGTCTAGCTGCATCTTTCTTACACAGACTCATTTGGATCGCTTGGTAGAGCGTCGTCATCGTTTCTGGCTTTTTTTCATGATCGCTCCCTATATCACCCCAGCAGTAGCAGAAAGCATCGAGCTGTATGGGTATGCGGACAAGGCCGCGGACGAGCTGATGGCTTCGAAGGAATGCTTTGAGCTCATCCACGTTCTCTCCATGGGTTTTCTCGATATACTCGTCTACCTGCGCTGGGCTGAACCCGATGGTCTCTAACTCGAGATCGACATCGATGCCGTGTGGAAGAGTCGCAGACGGTCGTGATGTGATGATGACATTAGGTTGGCTAAGAAGTTCATATAGAAAAGCGAACATATCATCGTCCTTACTAGTCCCCGCTACTTCATCCCAGCCGTCAAGGATGAAAAGGGTTCGCCCAAGTGTCAGTGTTTTATACAGCTCTCTAGCGAAGCGTGTCCCATCACTTTTCTTATGCTCTCCCGAGAATCGAAAGAACTCGTGATCGAAGAGCGTCCTAAGATCGTATCCTAAGCCTGCACGTTGCTTCAAATTTCTCAGAGGTACCCATAGCACACGGTCAAAAGTCTCGTGCCACATTTTGTTCCTGATGAAGTCATGGACCATCTTCTTGCACAAAGTAGTCTTGCCAACGCCAGCGCGTCCACGGACCAAGACTCTTCTTGGCAAGAGGATATTACCGTCAGGTTCTTTGCGCTCGTTGAAAACATCTGCCAACCGAACCTGAATCTCCGCTATCGGCATCTCAACTTTCTGCCGTGCAAAAAGCGAGAAGGGTGAGGGCTGCGATGTCGAGTTACTATCTTCCGACCGATTTCTAGCTTTTGCGTTTGTCTTGATATGATCCACAATCGAGAGGTTGATGTAGCATTGGTCCATTAATAGAGGGTCTCCTGAGAGCCGCTCAATCTTGAGCCTTTCACTTGTGTAATGCTTCTCACGTATATGGTCATCTGCTTGCTCGAGGAGAGACTTGACCCGGAGCTTTTTGACTGCATCCTTCAGCGCTCGGTAGCCAGGGTGCTTAGGGCTGTCAAACTTGTTTAGCCCAGCATGATCAGTATCTATACCGACAGGCTCTATCGAAGAGCCTCTAGCCGACTCTCTGTCCACGATCTACTCAAAAGTCAGGATGCATTGTATCTGATAGGAGGCTCATATATACACAGCCAATAGAGAGCCCCAGTAAGTATGCAGGCTTCGTTTCATAAAAGGATATAACTGGCTTGAACTGGACGAGAGGCCGAAAGCGATCCTCGAGGTCTGAGAGCTGGCTGTGATTGCGCCGTAAGTTCAAGAGCAGCGTCTTGTTAGAACCGAGAAAACCGGTCAGTTGGCTTAATAGAGCTGCTGGGGTTGATAATGATGATCCTTGGTGAGGAGTACCGAGAAAGATGATGCCGCACGTATCTTCGAGTATATTTGACGACGTGTCTGCCGCACAAAGAGCCTGTGATAGAGGTGCTGTGTGAGAAACAGCATGATATGGTATGAAGCGCTTACCTCTTTAATGACGATACCGCCGAAGCTGTGACCGATGAATATAATGGGAAGGCGTTGTGAGTCGCCTCGATGTTGGGATAGCTTCTCTAGCAGCCTTCTGCCAATTTGCTGCGCCGTCTTCTCCGGAGCATCGACCAACCAATCAGAGTTGTAAGCAAAGCTCGATATTCTCGCGGTCGGAAAATCTTCTCGCAAAAGATCTCGGAGTAGATGTAGCTTCGAGAGGCTGCCAGTGGAGGGCTTACCTTCCCAGGTATGGACGGGATGTGCGCCCAAGCCATGGACAGCAACGATCCTATTCATTGTATCAGATGCTATCTCTATTTGTCGGTACTCAAATCGGTCTCACTCGAATTTAGGGCTTGGTGGGTCATGAACAATCGTGATTCCATCAGGGCGCGAAGTTTCGTTACGACGTTGAACTTTGGCAGCCAGAGGGTAAACTGTAACGAATACAGCGACAACACCAGCCGCAAAGAAAGCTCCTCGCGTTACAGAAGGGCTGCCATTGATCGTACTCATTTTCAGTATACTTTAGTGAGGAGCACTCAACCGGATTGAAGTTTGAAACTCCTGGAAAGGCAAAATCTGTCGAGAAACGAATGACTGAAAAAGCCTGCTGGAGTGACTCAAGTGTGTAGACTGATGGCGCTTCAGCGAGGCTCACTCCAAAAACCTTTTACACCTAGGCAATGCTAAGTAATCACTCACACGCCATCCAGCCGCTACAAAAACATAGACTTCCATTTGCTATAGGCCAGCGGGTGTTCTGTAAAAGTGCCAAGGGCGCTTACACTAGGCACCTTAGAAAGCGCCAGCCGATTGGGTAGGTTACGGAGACCCGTGCCACATATTTGACCGGTTGCCAGTCAATCGCCACTATGTTGCTGTCATTAATGATGCGCAAGGTTATGTACTCAGACTAGCTGGTGTTGGCTCCCAGCCGTTTGATGGGTTAGCTATCGTCAGATCCACACAAAAACATGCAAAAGAGTAGATCTATGCCACCATGAATGAAGGTGGTGCCTCAATTCGTATCTTGTAGTCTTTCTTCGAATATACCTTTGTCATATTGACTTGAGAGGCTTTAACAGAAATAAACTCAATATTACTCAAAGAGATGTGCTCAACTAAACCATTTGCGATTATTACCGCTCAAACACAAGCTGAGCATGTCCTACGATGACCTCCTGCATCAACGAGAAACACTTCCAGCCGAAGTGAATCAATACCCTATGCACCTGTGAGCCAATAGATGGGCTGGAATTTGCAGGGCTTGCATTCAGACTTCGTCTGACATGTACTTTCTTGAGGATTGTCATCCTCCGAGAAGTACCTGGCGTGATGACTGTGCCGTCGTTGATGCAGGACACACGGCTTGTTTCAAACTTGCGTGTGATTCAACAGTGATTGGCACAGGGTTGATCATGGGTGGTCTGCTGGTTAATGACAGGTACTGGCGCGAGTGCGAACACGTATTCGCGCACTGACTATTTCAACAAAACATTCCCTACATACACCAAAAGCTTTCCTAATTTGTCCTGTACTGCAGACTCTACACCTGCGGAGATCCTCGTCGTTGAGTCGGTCGACAGCCTCATTTCCACGCTGAGGCTTGATTAGGAGTTTCCAGTTACACGCCATGACTAGGGGGCGGCTAGTGTGAGCTGTCAATTTTTAGGTCGCAGATCATTGCTATGTTGATCTTGGACTTCCTCTCACCATGTTTGTTGCCATAAGACCAGTCAGTTCTCGCCAGAACAGCTCAGGGAGGTGTGCACGAAACTGTTCAGCGAGGTGATTTTGCTTAACTATTTCGTATTTCAAAACGCACGCATGCGGAATCTCACGGCGTTGAGAGTAATAGATTATAATCCGTCATCCACTAGAAAAAAGCAACTCTCTTCGGCATAGCCAATAGCCGATACAATGTACGCACCAACCGCCATTGGTGTGGAACGGAGCTGAGACACCATTCTACCGATCATTTTTAATCCATTTCAGCCTCCTCTTACGGTACCGTTGTGTGGCGATCCAATTACCGATGAACAAGTAGCAGAACGCAATCATCACCAACCCTGTGGCGGCGAGCGGTCCCACAATGGAAAAAATAGTGAAGCCATACGATGCCGATTGAAATGCTGTATTATTTTGGAGTGCCTCAGTGGCAAGACCGACTTGCATCGCTGTGAGAACCACAGCAATATAGACAGTTGAGCTGGCCAGTAGCGCAAAATTGTCGTGAAAAAACGAGCCGTATTGGTTCCAGCGAGACGCATAGCCGGACAGTGGAGTCTTCCAGTAGAAGTATATTTTGTTGAGTCGACTGAGGCGAAGCTCTCCGTAGTGAAAACGTGGGTCAATAGCGGGGTAGATGGGTGATGTACCCAGGATTTCCCGGACGGCCTTCCTCCACGCTGACCATTGTACTTCTTCAGGAATGAGGTGTGCTTCCTTGGCAATATGAAAATCGCTCTCGTGTGCCATGAGGGCCACGTACGAGAATAGAAAACCGAGTGCGCGTTCCCGTCGGCCACGACAGCTGCACTGTTCACCGTTGAAGACGGGTACTGTATGACAGTAAAGAAAATTTTCCCAAAAACGCGGGTCGAGGAGGAAACGTGGCAGCGGCTTGAGGAATATCCGATCGGTCGTCCAAACGAGGTGCAAATCTAGTCTCTCAGTGATGAAGATCTCACGATTGAGCAAACGCTGCTGGTGGATAGGACGTGGCGGCATGGGCCGGCCCGCAATCCACAAAAGGTTGTGGATGTTGGCTAGCCGACACAGATCGATCTCCTTATCTACCCAATCGAGGATGGTTGTTAGTAGCGTGCGATCATTTTCAACATTAGCAAGGCTAAAACTGTGAAAAATCTCGGGCGCTACTAGGTCGTCCTCTTTCGTCCGTATGGACGCGGGAAAAAGAGAGTAGAGATCATCCTTCGACATTTTTGACACATCTGTTGTCCCTGGTAAGATACTCTTCTCCAACAATAGCTGGTGGAAGGGAGGCTGCTTTTGAGCTTGCTTAGCATAAGGTAGATTTTGCGCGAGCTAGGAACAGGACTTACTTGGTCTTGTTGTGACACCGTCATGGTGTAGAAGGTCTTGGTGATGAGTAGCTACCCGGGTTGATCTTTAGAACGCAGCTGTATTTATACGATGATGCGTAACAGCTGCGTGCATTGCTTCGTCTAGCCTTGCATGCCCTCTGGGCCTAACAAACTACTCCTCAAACACGAGCCTTGAGATTCATGGTGATATCGGTGAGGGGGTTGACGGAAACCAGTTGATAAACAGCCAACCACTCTCAGCTTGTGTCAATTGCATACGCACCCTTGGCGTGATTCAACACAGCCCTTGGCACGTCACCTAACAGGCAGAATGCATGCATGCCCCATGTCCTACTTCCTCAATCTACCAGCAGGGCTCACTAAACAAAAGTAGCACAGAGATCCGTCGCTCTGCCCGATTGGCTAGCGCCTTTCGAGACATGCAGTGTAAATGCCTAAGGATGCGAGAAAGTATTGAGAGATTCCGTCTTAGTTTTCTGTCTCATATTTGTTCCCCCTTTCTACAATCGCTTCACGCCTGCAAGGCTTATCTATCAAACATCGTCGAGCGCTTCGTCCATTTGATCTTTTAAGCGATGGCGTCTGATGGCCCGATCCTTCCTTTAGCTGGTGCAAGAGCCATTGATTTCCTCTGGCTTTATAGGCCTTTGCCTACGGGTTTAGCGACGACCGCGACACTTACACTCCGAACAGAACCCCCCAGACGACAGCGCGGTGTCAAGCTACACCACCTCAACCCGTCCGCTGAGGACACATCCGAGCCAGATACAGGCATCAACATCATTGCCATCCATGGCCTCGATACACAGTAAACGGAAACCTGGGAGTACAAGAGAGCAGACGGGCGCAAGATCAATTGGCTGGCCGACGAAGGCATGCTCCCTGTAGAGGTTCCCGGCACTCGCATCTTCACATGCGACTGGCCAGCCGAACTGTTCGAAACGAATGACTCGGTCCCGCTCAAGATTGAAGAACTCGCTCTATTCTTGCTCCAAGGCATCCTTGGGTCGAATTCTAAAAGAGATCGACATATTCTTTTTATTGCTTCGTGTCTTGGAGGTGTCATCTTGGTGCAGGCTCTTGTCGCGGCGAAACACGAATATGCTACCGTTCGAGAAGCCACTAGCGGGGTCATTTTTCTCGCGACGCCGTTCCGGGGTACTTCGTTCCAAGACGTAGCCTTATGGGCGCAGCCGGGCCTGTGCGGGGTAGAGGGGTGTACGGGGTGGCGGTAAACTAGTCTAGATCCTTATTGCGGTATACGACTTCGGCACGGGCCGACGGGTGGAGCAAGCTATAGTTAATTAATCCTTCTAACATTTCGCTAGTAGATGGGTTCTGGCCGATCCGATTCTATATGCTATTGTACTGAAGCGATCTCAGCGCTGCAATCATGCTTATATTTGTTCGGTCAGAGCTCTTGGACCAACTGGCTAGTCGCCAGCAATATGACCATTTAGGAGAACGCTGACACGAGCTCATCTCCCCACGTGACAACGCAAGGCACCAACACAAAGCCCCTCAATCGCGTCTACTTTGTGCCTTTTTCATTCTTCCACAACCACGGAACCACGCCATGGCTTCTCAAGGACCACCTATCGACCGTAGAAGCTTTCGAGTAGCCATTATATGCGCTCTATCTCACGAGGCTAGTGCCGTCAGCCTACTATTCGATCACTTTTGGGACAGGGAGCGCGGTCCATACGGCCGAGCTGATGGCGACACGAATCACTACATCACTGGACGGATCGGGGGGCACGACGTTGTTCTGGCTGTTCTTCCGAACATGGGCACCAACAACGCAGCGGCTGTAACTGCTAGTTTGCGATCGAGCTACACTGGTCTGAAACTTGCTCTTCTCGTCGGCATTTGTGGTGGTGTCTCCCGCATTACCAATTTCGATGCATGTCTTGGCGACGTTGTAGTCAGTAAAGCTATTGTCCAATACGACTATGGCAGGCGATATCTTGGGCATTTTTCCGTGAAGAGTACTATCGAAGACAGCCTTGGAAGAACCAACAAGGACATAAGGAGTCTGCTTGCAGTGTTCGAAATAGAGCCCGTGAGAGAGTGGCTACAGGATGATGCGTCGAAATATTTGGAGGATCTGCAGGAAGTCGCAAAGAAGAAACGACGCAAAGCCGATTACCAATATCCCGGAACGAATGAAGACAAGCTATATCCTACAACATACGCTCACAGACATCGAAAGGGGTGCAGCGTGTGTGATGATCCTAACGCCTTCTGTGAGTCAGCTTCTAAGGCTCTGTGTACCGAGATCGGATGTGATCCCGCCTACCTGACGGGCAGGAAGCGCCTGGAGGAAGATGTTCCAGGTGGAGGTTTTCGCCCAAAGGTGTTCATCGGTCGAATTGGGTCGGGTAACACAGTCATGAAGAGTGGAGCGGATCGGGACCAAATCGCAGCCCAACACAACCTCATTGCGTTCGAAATGGAAGGTGCAGGGGCATGGGACGAAGTTCCGTGCATCGTTGTCAAAGGGATCTGCGACTATGCGGATGGCCACAAGAACAAAGTGTGGCAAAACTTTGCCGCTGCTACGGCTGCCGTTGTGACCAAGGCTATCCTAGGACAATATACAGCGCATGATGAACATCAAGGTTTGATCCAGAAGAATGGTACACCGTCGTCTTCTGAAGAGGTTTCTTATTCTAATGCGTGTACAGACCACTATCAGGAAAATAGCCATATAATGAATGGTAACTGATCTGGAATCAACAAATTATACATACGGATAGAATAGGCTACTGACGATTCATTAGGTAAAGCTCTTGAATCATGTTATTGCATCCCGTTCATCGAAAACAAACGTTTCACTGGTCGTACAGCCGTTCTCAATGCACTGGAAGACAGTTTCTTCGGCCAGGAACAGACCTACAGGATGGCGCTTGTCGGTCTAGGTGGGGTCGGCAAGACTCAAATCGCACTGCGTTTTGCCTACCGGATCAAAGAGAAACGACCAGAGTATTCGATCTTCTGGGTGCCAGTTCTGAGCGCTGAAACTGCAGAACGTGCGTATGGGGGCATGGCAAAAAAGCTTGGCCTGCAGAAGAGTAGCGAAGACGAGGATGTGAAGGATCTAGTTTGTCAGCACCTCAGCTCAGACAAAGCCGGCAAATGGCTCTTGATCATCGACAATGCCGATGAGGAGGAACTTATCTTTGGATCTGCTGAGAAGCCAGGCTTGGAAGAGTATCTTCCTCAGAACGAGAATGGTATCATCCTTTTGACGACACGGTCTGGCCAAGTCGCCAATGACTTCGCTCAGGCTGACGTGATTTACATCGAGCAAATGGATCAAGAAGAAGCGAAAAACCTTTTCGAGAAGTCTCTAGTTCAAAAACATTTGCTTCGGGACAAAGTAGCGACTGGTGAGCTACTCGCATATTTGACCTTCCTCCCACTGGCTATCACCCAAGCTGCCGCGTATCTCAATCAGAACAGAGCGCCCATACAGACATATTTAGGCCTCTTGAGAAACGCCGAGAAGGAGGATATGAGAATTCTTGAGACAGAGTTCCGTGATAACACTCGATATAAGAATTCTCAAAACGCTGTCGGAACAACGTGGATTGTATCTTTCCATCAGATACAAAAGTCAAACCACATTGCTGTTGACATTTTATCATTCATATCTTGCATTGAACCAAAGGCGATTCCCCAATCAATATTACCTGATATGAAGCCTTTCGAGTTAGAAGGGGCCATTGGCGCACTTTGCAGCTATTCGTTTCTGTCTCGCAGGGAGGGAGGCGATATGTTAGATATGCACAGCCTTGTACACACGGCAACACAGGCTTGGCTTGAGAAGCTCGGTCGAGAGAGGCAGGTGTTGAAAGATGCAGTATGCCACGTTGCAGCGAGGTTCCCCACAAAGAATGATGTTCACTATGGCTTGAGAAGGGAGTATCTTCCACACGCAATGCGGCTGCTGAACCGGAACCACGGGGATGAGGCAGTGGAAGTCTATCAGCTTTTCGAAAAGGTTGGAGACTCCTTTGACGCGGATAGACGATTCAAAGAAGCGATAAGGTGTTTCGAGGAGGTATGCCGGTGGAAGCAGGGCTGTCACCCTAAAACAGACCATAGTCGACTAGCATCAGAGCATGCACTTGCAAGCGCATACCTTGATGACCGACGGGTCAAGGATGCAATTAAGATACTCAAGCATGTGGTAGAAGCTCGGAAACAGACACTAGACGAGAAGGACCATAGTCGACTGACATCAGAGCACGCACTTGCAAGCGCATACCTTAATGACCGACAGATCAAGGATGCAATTAAGATACTCAAGCATGTGGTAGAAGTTCGGAAACAGACACTAGACGAGAAGGACCATAATCGACTGGCATCAGAGCACGAACTTGCAAGAGCATACCTCAATAACCGACAGATTAAGGATGCAATTAAGATACTCAAGCATATAGTTGCGATCGAAGCAGAGACACTAGACGAGAAGGACCATGATCGACTGGCATCAGAGCATGCACTTGCAAGCGCATACCTTAATGACCGACGGGTCAAGGATGCAATTAAGATACTCAAGCATGTGGTAGAAGTTCGGAAACAGACACTAGACGAGAAGGACCATAGTCGACTGACATCAGAGCACGCACTTGCAAGCGCATACCTTAATGACCGACAGATCAAGGATGCAATTAAGATACTTAAGCATGTGGTGGAAGTTCGGAAAGAAACACTAGACGAGAAGGACCATAATCGACTGGCATCAGAGCATGCACTTGCATGCGCATACCTCGCTGACCGACAGATCAAGGATGCAATTAAGATACTCAAGCATGTGGTGGAAGTTCAGAAAGAGATACTAGACGAGAAGGACCATTCTCGACTGGCATCAGAGCACGCACTCGCAAGCGCATACCTCAATGACCGACGGGTCAAGGATGCAATTGAGATACTCGAGCACGTAGTTGCGATCGAAGCAGAGATACTAGCAGAAAACGACCCCAGTCGACAGCTGTCAGTAGATCTATTGCAGGACTGCTTCAAAAGGTTAGAAGTGGCTTCTGATGACAAGGATGTCTGAGGCATCAGCTTCGAAGGCGAAAACGGAATTATCCTTTACAAACTGTTCGTCATTAATCCACCATACATACTGTAGCATCTGCGTTATATTTTTTCATTTGTAACGGCTTTCCAACCACCACTATACTTGTAATTGGTAAAAACATTACGAGCAGGCAGGGAAGGACCCGAGGTTCTACGTGTAAAAATGAGATAGGCCGAAGTCTCCATCTGTTGACATGGCTCGAATCTGATCACGCCGTCCATCAGCAAGACGAGGTGGCATGGTGCACGACGTCCAAAGAAGGATCTATACGCCCGTTATGGATCTATTGACTACATGAGAAAAGAAGGGTGGAATTTGGACAGGCTTACCCGTAACTGTCACGTCAGCATTACTGCCTTACACTTATCCACCATCGTTCTAATGCCTCAGGCAGCATCCTGGCCAAGAGGCTCTAGAAAGTGACCTTGGCTAGTGCGCCTACGTACTGTACCACCCCACAATGACCCCACTAGCTTAAATTTGTGTTACTGAGGTATGGTACAGTACTGAGCGAAATTGGCTTCATCCTCCATGGAACTGTTTCTCGAATACAAGCGCTCGGTCCACATAGAGGCAGTATTGATTTATGACTCTTAGCACAGTGTACCTAAATAGAACTAGCCCTAATGGTTGCCGAATTCGGAGGACATGACAAAGATGCTACCAGAACAGGTCCTACTTTGACCATCGAATCATATCTGGAGATTCAAGCTTACGGAACTAGAAATAAAACCAGCAAAAGACTAATCTTTCCACGCGATGCATTTAACGTATCTTATCCAAAAGTGTTACAGTATTCTCAAAATACACATTTCGAAAACCATAAACAAAGCATCTAATTACAGTACATTTCAGTTTCAGTTTCTAAGCTTTCATCTTTGTTTTACCTTCATACCCAATAAATTATTAAATTCTCGTATATTTTACAGTAAACTGAACCTGAAATGTACGGTATCGATCAACTGGTCCAAGTTAGACAGAGCCTTCTTAGTGAGTGGATGACTTGGGCCAAGAACTTGTCGCCACTTCAGCGCGCAGCTTTCCATCATGGATAGCGCCTCTTCGTGTCGACCTTGACTGTTCCATGTGGGAGCGAGATTATTCATGCTCGCCAGAGTATTCAGATGATCTTCTCCAAGCTTTACCTTAAGAGTCTCTATCATCTGAACTTCTAGCTTCTCTGCCTCCTCCTATCGGCCTTGGTTCGAGTATATCGCTGCAAGGTTGCCCATACTTGTCAGAGTATTCGGATGGTCTTCTCCAAGCTTCACCCTGAGAGCCTCTATTACCTGAACTTC
>JAGDUV010000053.1:26558-56758 GCA_017656775.1 Fusarium louisianense
TCACCTGAACTTCTAGCTTCTCTGCCTCCTCCCATCGGCCTTGGTTCGAGTATGTCGCTGCAAGGTTGCCCATACTCGTCAGAGTATTCGGATGATCTTCTCCAAGCTTCACCTTGCGAGTCTCCATCACCTGAACTTCTAGCTTCTCTGCCTCCTCCCATCGGCCTTGTCCAGAGTATATCGCTGCGAGGTTGCCCATACTTGTCAGAGTATTCGGATGGTCTTCTCCAAGCTTCACCCTGAGAGCCTCTATTACCTGAACTTCTAGCTTCTCTGCCTCCTCCCATCGGCCTTGGTTCGAGTATATCGATGCGAGATTGCCTATACTCGCCAGAGTATCCGGGTGATCTTCTCCAAGCTTCGCCTTACGAGTCTCTATCACCTGAACTTCTAGCTTCTCTGCCTCCTCCCATCGGCCTTGGTTCGAGTATGTCGCTGCAAGGTTGCCCATACTCATCAGAGTATTCAGATGATCTTCTCCAAGCTTCGCCTTGCAAGTCTCCATTACCTGAACTTCTAGCTTCTCTGCCTCCTCCCATCGGCCTTGGTTTGAGTATGTCGCTGCAAGGTTGCCC
Source organism: Fusarium louisianense (assembly GCA_017656775.1). Lineage (NCBI taxonomy): Eukaryota > Fungi > Ascomycota > Sordariomycetes > Hypocreales > Nectriaceae > Fusarium > Fusarium louisianense. The sequence continues at coordinate 27,134 of JAGDUV010000053.1, forward strand.
ATACTCGTCAGAGTATTCGGATGATCTTCTCCAAGCTTCACCCTAAGAGTCTCCATCACCTGCACCTTTAACTTCTCCGCTTCCTCCCATCGGCCTTGTCCAGAGTATATCGCTCCAAGCAATGATGTACTCGCCAGACTTGCCTCATCATCCTTCCCCAGCAACTTTTCACAAGTTCTCCTCGCTTTAGAAGTCATCTGCTCTGCCACGACATATCTGCCTTGTAGCCACGCATACCATCCGCCGTTGTGTAAAAGGCCTGACCATGTCTTCTTGAGACTTTCCTCGTTTGGCCGGTACTCGACTGCGGCTTCAACGTGGGCGAAGAGCGCTCGGCATACTGTCCAGTTCTCGTACTCCCCTATTGGAAACGAACTCGCCATTACAGTGATATACTGCTCTAGAAACTTGTCCTGAAGTCCCTGAGCTTTCAGCCATCTCCGCATCGCCAGCTGCACAAGTCCATGCATCTCGAACGCATTTGCATCACCGCTCAGCACGATAAGACAATAATCCCGTAGTATTTGTATATCATCGTCAAATTCATGTTCGACCTCATCATCGCTGCCTTGAGACTCCGAATCGGTGATGTCTTCGGGATTTATCGATTGTGCAGCGTTGTGACTATTTTTGGGAGGCCCAAGGAGCGACTCAGGGATCCCTTGCCGATTGAAGAAGCTCATCAATGAAAGAAGGTCCGCGGCTGACGGTCTCCTGGAGCGGACGTGATCGAATGACACTTGCCACGTGGTAAGTATGGCGTTTGACGCGCCTCCGTCCTGGCGAAGGTCTCGACGCAGGTCACCGGCGTCGTGACTGAGAAGCTTCGCTCTCTTGCTTTCGCTCTGTCGAAACTCAGTGAGGTATTGTACAAGCGAGGTTCGCGGCGCCCGCATTTGGATGTACGCTGCAGCCTGGCTTATGGCAAGCGGGACAAATTCGAGTGATCTCACTAAGTCAGCTGCGGCATTCGCATCCGACAGTGTACCGAGTCTGTTCTCTAGGAGCACCAGAGCCTCTTCCTGTGTCATGGGACCAATTTCATGGATCGCTTCATAGGCGCCGGTCAACCTGAACGCCAGGTCCCTGTTACGTGTGGTGATGAGAATGGATCCATTTGGACTTTGCGGCAGATACTCCATCAGCTTCGGCCCGTTATCGTTGCCCCCACTGGTGCTGTGCAACACGTCGGAGTCGTCGGCACTGTCGAGAACTAAGAGCCATTTGCCGTTTCGTTCATTGGATAGCCAGTCGAATACAAGCTGGAGAACGTCGGCATCGGGACGATTGCGACCCATCAGTTTGACTTTGTCGGCAATCGACTTAAATCCTTCGATGATGCGGGCCTGTGTGCTACCATGGACCCAGAACACCCATGCTTCGGCCGGGGTGGCCACAAACCGATGGGCGAACTCAATGGCTAGCTGGGACTTTCTGTCTCTCTATCAGAACTTGCCGGCGTATTTATTTGCTTTTGAAAACATACCCTACACCACCAAGTCCTACTATAGCGACGCGACTGGCTGGCTCGGAACATTGGCGGCCGATCTGGTCGAGGATGTCTCCACGGTCGACGAATGTAGGATCGTGAAGGTAAGGGATCGACGGGAATGGAGGCGGGGTCGATTCTAACGGCTCTAGAAAGGATATTAGCAGAATTCACCCTCGAAGGAGCGCTAGCTTAGCGGTAACGTACCCGGTGGAAGGTTGAAAGTCGCTTGGATCGGTGCGTTGCTGTGACCCACTTGAACTCCCCGGTTCCCATCTCCAAACGTCATTGAAGAAACGCATTCTGCCATGGTGGAATTGATCGCAAGACGTTACAGTGATCTGGTAGCATCAAGATGCGCATTTCTAGCTGGCAAATTCGGCCGAGTTAGGTCACGACTGGCTCACGTGATTGCTGCCCAATCTGACATTAACCCCTCTTCACGCTCGACACAATGGAGATCCTGAAAGACATCGCTACAGCGGTGGACTTTCAACGATGGACCCTTTAAGCATTACAGCTAGCGTCGTGGGAGTTGCTGTGCCGGCTTTACAATGCGCGCAGCAGTTACGAAAAACGATTCAAGCCATTCTCGATGCGCCTAGCGAGATCGCATCACTTGGAGAAGAGCTGCTGACCATCGAGCAAGCCATTACCTCTATTCAAGAGGTATCTGATCAACAGTGGCAGTCCCTGGGTGAATCTGTGGTCTCCCAATCTAAGACTGGAATGAACCTATGCAGAAAGTCATGCAGCAAGTTTCAAGCCGCCATCAAGCATCGGACTCGTCATGGCGAAGATGGAAAACTATCTTGGCGTGACCGAACTGCAATCGGCCTTTTCGGACAGGATCAGATAAAGTCCACGTCATCTCAGCTCCAGAACTGCAAAGGCACGCTTACTTCAGTCGTCAGCATTGCGAATCTGTAAGTGCACCTGCTGGTGAACACAGGGTATTACAGTGCTAAGAGAAAGATAGCCATAGTTCCCTTCAGCAGACGAGCGCAATCGAAGAAATGATGAGGATGGTGTCGATTAAGGGGACCGAGATTGCGAAAGCAGTTTCGACCACTGAAAGGCAGCTAGATGAGGTGAGCGCTAGGCTGGAAAAGCTTCAGCTTGCGTTGTTACAAGAAGTCAAGGAGGATCCCGAAGAGAGAAACGCCAAAGACCAAGTGGAAACTGAGAAATTTGCTTTACAGCAATCTCTCAAACTACTCAGAGCTCTGAACGAAAACGTACAATCGGCAGCCAAAGATATGAGGAAGGGCCAAGGTCAGGTCGTCAATACGATGAGCTTCGGTGACCATAACGAAGGTGTCCAAGCCGGAATCAGTAATGCTCCTATAACCTATTCTAGAGGCAAGAATAGGGACGATTAGGCGATATTACTAGATAGTTAACGTTGGACACGGATATATATATCATTGGCCAACCACGAGTGCCAAACGCATGAAGAGTGAGTGAGTGAGTCTTTTGCAACGACTTTGTCCTCGAGATCACGGAACCTCTGATTCATCTGATGCATTCCTGGTAGGATGGTGTGCAAAGTAGCTGGAGGGCTAGTCTTGAGCGCTACCCTATAGCTAACTCACCCTCAAAGGTTTTTTTTTTTTTCTGTAGGTGGGTGGGGACGGAGACAGGGCCCGGCACAGTTGATGACCAATCGACTCGCAGCCTTGACCTCTCGGGTGCTCATTACGCCGTGATCCGAAAGGAGAAGAAGCAGAGGGTATCTGAAATACCAGGCAGAAAGAACAGGGGCCGACGCCGTCTCGTCTACGTGGCATTTGCCGAGCTGTCAGTTTACCCCTTCAGGTCGATGTATTGCCAATGGCGCCTAACATTGCAGAGTCGCAGCATCTGCTGATTCGAGACATGATTCTCAGCAAGTCACAGGATGGAGTATCACCCAAGGATGACAAAATCGCAGCGACCGCCGGTTGCTCAACCCGTACTGTACGCACGATCCGATCGAACCTGCGTCGTTTCGGAACCACGCGAGCGCCACCTAATAAAACCGGTAGGCCCAAGACCATCACAGCTAATATGTTCACTGCCCTTTCCGACCGGCTTGCTGATCGTCCCTGGATGCGCCTGACCGATATGGCCGCTTTTCTTCGTAAGGAGTTCGATGTTGATGTGTCCCGTTTCAGTCTCAGCAGGGCCTTGAGGTCTGCTGAGTGGCGTAAAAAGGTGACTCGAAACGTAGCAAAGGAACGTAATGCGGACCTGCGAGAGGAACATGTATACGAAAGATCCGAGTACCGTTCATACCAACTGGTTTTTATAGATGAGAGCGGCTGTGACAGGAGTATCGGGACCAAGCACAAAGGCTGGGCTCCTCGAGGAGTTACCCCTATACAGGTCAAGAGATTCCACCGCGGTCGGAGGTTTCAGATCCTTCCCGCGTACAGTCAAAATGGAGTGATCCATTTCCGGGTCTTTGAAGGATCGACCAATAGTGAGATCTTTGAGAATTTTATTGAAGAGCTTCTGCCATACTGTGGCAGGTGGCCCGAGCCTAGATCGGTGCTGATCATGGATAACGCCACATTTCATCACTCGGAGAAGATCCAACGTTTGTGCGATGAAGCAGGCGTGGTGCTGAAGTTCCTGCCACCCTACTCGCCTGACTTGAACCCAATCGAGGAGTACTTTGGGGAACTCAAAACGTACATCAAGCAGGTTTGGGACGAGTACGGGGATGTGATCCGACACGATTTTGGGCTTTTCTTGGAGGAGTGTGTTCGGACTGTAGGCGAGCGACAAATGAGCGCTCGGGGCCACTTCAGACGCGCGGGGATCTCCATTGAAGAACAGCCGAGTTGAAATGCATGTTGATCCTACATAATAGACTTAAAGAAAGAAGTGCTACAGTGCGCTCTAGAATTCATCATACTGATCAAAGAAAAGCTTTACGTCCCGTACCCAGCGCCTTGCAACACCCTCCATGATCCTGTGATCGATGTAAAATTGCGCATCTTGGTCGCTGTAGAGAAGCTCTAGGTCAAGACCTTTGTCTAGCGTCAAGTCGCGAGCCAGCTGGTACTGCTGTTTTTGGGTCTCACTTCTGACCTTTGAGCCATGCCATACGCAGTATTGCATGACTGCGTCGTCCCGCATGCCAGGTATATTAAAGCAAGAAGATTCGGCATGACCTGAGGAGTCACTTATTACCTCTAGGGTTGATCTTTCCTGGCCGTACAGCGGGGTTTGGCCTGGGTGCACAGGGATATAATTATTAATTACCATGGGTAACTGGCCATCCTGAGGGTTTTCTGGATCTTGCCGTCTCCTCTTGCGGCTCGTCTGCTGTTGCTCCTCAGCATACAACTGTGCACGAATATCTTGTGGCACATCATCATGAGTCTGGAACTGGCAACCTTGTTGCACCCGCCTGACCAAGCTCCTCAGATGGTGACTCAAGAGCTTGTAATGCTTTCTTCTATCAGGGTCTTGCCAACAGTATGGGCCACGATCACATGGAGGTCCGGGACATCGCAAAAGGCTATACACCTGCCTCCACGGATCGGGTCCGCCTGATGTCCCTTGCTCTGCATCAAGCCGGGCGTTCCGTTCCGCCAGCTGATAAGCGCTAGCCCCGCGTCCAGCGCTGCGGGCCGTTTTGCCACTCTCCAAGTAGCTGAACGCAACCTGGATCCTTATCTTCTTCCCGTTACAGGTTAGATGGCTCCATGCTTGCAGCTGTCTTTCTACGACCAGCCAATCAATCATCAACTCATCAAACCGTTTAGTTATATCTCGCTCGGATCGATCGGTGACAGACATGGTGATTGTGGTTGCATCAGCCTTACAGGGCTTGTTAGATCTTGTTTTCTCTACTAGTCTTTCTAGCTCTGGCCGTAAAGTATGGTCCCAGAAGTCGCCTGGAGCTAGAGCGATGTCTTGCTCAGTTTGCTTGGCGACGTTTCTGTTGTTCAAGGTCATCTTCCACTCGAGCGCATAGTGTATATAAGAGGGAGGCTGGTCGTCGTATCGCTGATCTGGATCCCATTCAGTCAAGGGCAAGAAAGGAAGCGTCTGTGGAACGGGTCGGAGCTGGCTTGGTTGGGAGAGGCCCGCCCGTCGCGGCAGCTGACTCGGCTGGTCTGGGACATCGGTAAGTTGATCTTCGAGGTCATCGTCACTAAAACAGTCTTGGAGGGAATCCTTATCTGCATCCATGGTTTGGTCAGTGAGCGCTTGCCAGGAAGGTTCTGGGCTAGGCGATCTCGATGATTTGGCAAAGTAGTGAGCCAGTTTAATAGGTAGTTTTGCAGGTCTAGCTACAATAAAAAAATATTATCGTAGAAACTGAGGGTATGGCATTATCTATATGTTAACGCGGGAAAAAACCGTTCGTGGCGATAGGTTTAAGAAGAATGGGAAGATGGCTTCGGCATATACGTAAGCGATCGGTGAAAATCATCTTGTACTCTGCGTTGCGTTTTGCACGGACTTGGACCCATGTCAGCGTTGACTGTTCTGAACCATAAAGAGACTACATGAGGGTACTTGAATCTACCTGGGGCGCTGACGGTCAGAGTTTGGTAAGGCCAAAATAAGCTGTTTTCCCAGGCTAAACGATGGGCCAATTCTGGTCACTGGCATAAGCAGTGTACCGAAGAGTTCTCCTATGTACCTAACCTCCAGGGTAAAACATGCCAAAAGTGTGTGAATGGAAGTCAATTTCGCTCGCAATTGTAACTGAACCTGAAAATTACTGTAGCAACAATCATGAACGAAACGACTTACGTCGTGGTCCTTTTCTCTTCTGCAGAGCTCGAGATACTGCCTCTGGCATGTACTGGCGATGGCAACTTGATGAATGTTGAACTGTTCTCCAATCTTCTCTCCAGGCTCGCCGCCAGGCATAGGCGTGTTTCTCGTGTTGTCCCTGACGTATCCTGTTCCATTGGGACCACTGGTTTTGTCTGTGTGGATCCAGCAGTTTGTAGCGCTCTCGCTCTGCTCTCCAGGGTAGGTATTGAGTCGATCGCGGCACCATTGGCGACCTAGTTGTATCAGCTTTCTGGTGCTGTTGTCGCCCTCTTCAGGCACTGCGGTAAGCGCCGTGAGTGCATTGTCGACTACACTTTGGCGGGATTGCAGAACGGATGCAGAACGGATGCAGAACTGTCGGCTCGACTGGCAGCACTGACAGGTGACGAAGTTGGACGCTCGGTCTCGGTCAGGATCTGTCGGACATCGTTCTAGAATAACCTGGCATGATCTCGACTTCCGGGGGGGGGGGGGGGGGGGGGGGGGGGGGGGGCAGAGTTAAAAGAAGTTCTTAAAGTCGCTGGGAAAGGCTGTCGACATTGGGAGTTTGTTGAGACATAATGATAGATCTCAGTTTAAGAGTAAAGAGTAAAGGGGGACGTTGAAGTTAAACGGCAAAGTGCAAACTGTATGACGAGTGTAATGAGTTAAGAAAGAAGTCAAAGTTGAACGGTAGATGTATGACTTATTTATACCTAAGATTACTACAATATCTCGGGCTATGAATCAGAACTGTATACAAGTAATTCATATGATTCATGCGACGTATTCGTCTGTGCTTATGATTCACGGACACGCGCACGCGCACCCAATTGATACGTGACAGTATCTGATATCTCCGTGATTCATAAGTGCAGATTAAGATATTACATGTATCACATGAATTACATGCGTATGACGTTTTCCACGTAACTATTCCTGGGTAGTCCGTCTCGATGTCGGGGATACGATGTACAGCAATTCGCTATGGAATCAATTGTCATAGAGCAGGGAGGAAGAAATAATATAGCAAATTTAGCAAATAGCGACAACTTGAAAAGGTGCTGCCACTGGACATATTACAACTGAACGGGCTGTGAAGCTGTGGACCGTCTGTTCATCACATTGATTTCTATCTAATCTTGACTTAATAATACTTTTGTGTCTGAGCAAAATGCATACCTGCGGCAAAGTGGAAGAGTTTGGCTGCAACCACTGTACGCTCTCGCTTGGAGTACTCGACCAAACGTTCATAAAGTTCAGCAAGGGGAATGATCTCTCGTTGAATGTGCTCTCCATCATCCAGTCTCTGCTCGGGCTCCTCCTCATTCTCACTCAATTGAACCTCGACCATTGCCAGTTGCATATTGGCGTTTGTCATTCCGGGGTCGGCAGCTTGTGCAGGGCTGACGCTCAAGACCTTGCAGTCATAGCCAGTCTCCTCTTTGAATTCTCTGACAGCTGCTTCTTCGGCTGTTTCCTCGGCATCAATGAGCCCAGCGGGCCATTCAATCGTGTAGGCGTCCAGAGGTGGTCTGTACTGGATGACGAGCAGAGTTGAGGCGGGCTTGGATGGGTGGAGGAGGATGTTTCCCATTGCTACAGCATCAACGCCAGATTTGCCTCTTGTCTTTCGTGTTGCGACCTCCCATGTTCGCTCTTTGCCGACTTGGTCGACGTATTCGATCTTCTTGAGCGTTATCCACTTGGCTTCTTGGAGTGACAGGTCCGAGGTTTTTGTGATGACCGGTTCTTGTGTTTTGTGAGACATGGTGAAGATCCTGCTGACAAAGGGGTGGAGGCGATGAGGTTTGAATGTCCGAAGGAGAGACATGAGAGAAGAGGAGTTGGTGATGTTGAGAGCGGGGCAATTCATTGTGAGGGGATAGTGTGATCACAGTGCATGCACTGTCCTGCGTCATTGATGTCTCGGTCAACAATACTGCAACTCGCAGCTCCCAACTTCGAGGGCGTTGGGAGCATTTCCAAGATGGCGTCATATGGAAATACTTACTCTCGTCTTTGTTCTTGAGGAGCTTGGTATTCGTCAATGCAATTACTTCTCATCAGGGAGATACTGGGATTCAATGTACTGTTGAGAGACTGGACATTGTATTAACTAACTAAGTTCAAGGATAAATAACATCAGAGTATAGTTTAAGTTGCATAAGTTAGACAAAGTTTTTCGTCTCTTATGCTTTGAGCGGTCAGGTCAGTGTTCCTAACATGGTATCTGCAGCAGCAGCAACAACTTATCATGAGTGAACCTATTGAACTCTCTTCTGATCATATCGCACGACCGCTTGGCACAAAACCTCTGCTCCAATAGCGCACTCCTCAGGTGTAGAGTACTCTTCCGGGTTATGGCTTACTCCTCCTTTACATGGGATGAAGATCATAGTTGTTGGACAGTGTTTGTTAGTGTACACGCTGTCATGACCAGCACCGCTCGAAATGTCTACCGCAGCATCTTTCCCGAGAACAGACTCGGCAGAATCCCTCACGGCTTGAATACAATCGGGGTGAAACTTGGTTGCCGTTGAGATCGTGTCTGTTCGCCATGTGAGGGAGAGAGGAAGTGCTGGTGTTGAGCCTGCGAGTAACCCATCCACGTCTGTTCCGCTGGCCAAGAGATCGAAATCGCGACGGAGGTCCTTCTCAAGCTCTTCAACTATCTCGTTCGAGGGTGATCGTATGTCAAGACTGAAGCTGACGTGGCCGGGGATGGTGTTGGTGCTTCCAGGAGTAAGGTTGAGAATTCCCGTCGATGCAAGTGCCTTGTGCTTGGTCGCCAACCGATGTGAGTGAGTTATGAGTCTTGCAGCGAGGAGAAGAGCATCTGCTCTATCAGAGAAAGGAGTTGAACCGGTGTGTGCATCTAACCAATTAGCAAGGCCACGCTTCGTCTGGAAAAAACACATACCTCGTCCAGTAATGTCAATAGTGAACCACTTGTAAGCCTGTACACCTTGTACAACTCCAATCTTCTTCTGCGCTCGTTCAAGAATCGGGCCTTGTTCAATATGAAGTTCGAAATGAGCACCAATTGGTGAGGATTTATAGCTGGCTGGTGTTTCACCAAGATACCCTATTCTTTCCAACTCTGACTTGACTGTTGCGTTTCCAGCAACCTCTTTCAGACTGTGTGCTCTTTCTTGGGTAATGGATTCTGCCCAGACTCCAGAAGCCATCATGCTGATTGGAAACCGAGCACCCTCCTCACTGTGTGGTCAGTATTGTTCATTCTTGGACTGAAGACGTACTTGGTCCAATTCACCACACCAACTGGATACTCTGTCTCTACATCGTGCTCCTGGAGAACCTTGAGCATTTCTATACCAGCATGTACGCCCAGAATCCCATCATATCTTCCACCCGAAGGCTGGGTGTCTAGATGGCTTCCTGCCAACGTCGGTGGTCCTTCTTTGCGACCGGGACGCACTGCGAAGATGTTTCCCATAGAATCAGTCGTCACTTTGCAACCCAGGTCCTCTGTGGTTTTGACAAACCAATCTCGGACCTGCTTATCTGAATCTGAAAGAGCCAGACGCGACATGCCTGTATCAGTTGGTTTGCTAATCTAGTTAGCCTGTTATTTGGTTGAGAATGCAGACTGGATCACTTACTCTCCCCATTTGAGGCCAGTTCCCCATTTGCAAGTGTCGTGTAAAGCTTCCATAAATCGTGATTGGTCAACTTTGAGCTTCTTCAAGTCTGTAGCTGTCATATCTCGAGTTGATATGTATCTGCGAAAGGTGAAAAGATGTCTGGGTACGCAGCCCAGGTGCCGAAGTGATGTGCGAGTAGCCATTTTGTAGAACACTGGTGGGCCAAGTTCTTGAGGGATAGTTTCTCTATTCTGATATTGTGTACTTATATATTTGCGTGATGTTCTCGGAGGGAGTCGGTTATCAGAGGAGGGGATGTCAACGCCTTCTTACAACAAATGCCCCGCTTCCTGAATAGGCAATAAATACATGGATCTTCTATCCGATATGAAAGTCGAGTCCATAGTTAGATAGTTTGCGATGTGGACACAGAGCAAATAATAGCTAATGCTTTGCTTATAAATCTGTGCAAAACGCTTACTTCAAGCATGATTATAGACGGACTAATCAACCACAGTCCTCCTCATACATTCATGTGAGGAACCAGAGCTGATGTAACCTCGTCGCCAGGAGCTGAAGAACAGCCCGAAGTTGGTTGAGACCTCATGACTTTTCCGTTGCTCAACAACATCCCAGTGACTCTTGAATCTCGGCATCAAACATCAAGTTGAGCTCTATGGACCGATTGCCACCGTTTGGTACCCAGGCTTGGTGAGAGACTCCCTGCCCAGCATACGATGCCATTCTGACAGTACTTGCCGAGACTCACGACCAAGAATTTCACTCGGGCGGAGTATCAGGGTAATACAAGGCAATATTCAGCGTCAAGGACCCCAGGCATAGGTAGGTGGTTGGTATCATAAAGCTTCACAATGCGTCGCCATGTCGTGCTGTGATGAGTCAATTATCTCAAGCTATGCTCTATCCAGCACTGCGAGTTCTTACTTCTTACTCAATGATGGGATAGGTAAAATAAGTCGCTTCTTCAAGCTGCCACTGTTATGTTTTTGAACGAGTGGCGTGGGACGATCATACAAACACAAGATGCTTATACGTCCCATCCGCATATTCCAATCCAATACGGATCAAAGCATTAGCTTAACCACTCGTTGCAATTGTGATCCCCTGCTTGTGGTCCTGTCGACTGCACAACATATCATACTAAAGCCCAGTTTGTAAATAACAGAAAACTCAACATCGAATCTTTAGGTTGTCAACATGAATAACCTGAGAGATCTGCTCTAAATAGCTTGAACTGACCTACTGATTTCGTCTCTTATGCTTTCAGAGTCTCAAGCTTCATATACCCCAAGTCCAGGCAGGCTGAGTAAATTGCTGTTCTGTACAGTGAACAGAAACTGTAATGATGATCATGATACATAAAAGAAAGGACCAGGATACATGCTATGCCGACTACAAACGACTATGATTGACAGATGATCAACGACATCGTGGTCCAATTGCACCCCTTCCAGTGCCAGCACACGCAGCAAACATTGACAAGTTCATTCATGCCTGTTCTAAGCCACGACCACAACGCCAACCCATGCAACGCCAGAGACTAAATCATCTTTTTCCTCTGCCACCTCCTGGCATACCGGGCATGCCAGGCATACCACCACCGCCGCCCATACCCATCTGTCGCATCATGGCTTGCATATCCATACCGCCAGGCATGCCGGGCATACCACCACCTCCTCCTCCACCAAGCATCTTCATCAAGCTTCCCATATCAGGCATACCTCCAGCACCGCCTGCACCTCCCATACTCTGTAGTCTCTTTTGCATGGCTGCTAATTGTTGTGCCTTATTACCACCACCCATGGCTTGCTGTGCTCTCTGCATGTTCTTCATGTTGCCACCCATCTTCTTGGCCATGCCAGCCATCATTCGCTGTTGGGTGAGGAGATCTTCGACTTCTCGTACTGATGTACCCGAGCCGCGGGCAATTCGTGTCATTCGAGTCGGTTGGTCGATGAGAATCTTGCCGTCGGAGTCGAGTTCCTTGTCGGTCATGGAATCGCAGATGTAGATCATTCGCTTGAGTTTGGCACCACCTTCCTCGTCGTCCATACCCTGCATCATATTGCTCATACCAGGAATCATGCCAGCCATCTTTGACAGAGGGCCCATCTTCATAATGTTGGAAAGCTGGTCCCTCAAGTCGCGGACTGTGAAGATACCTTCCTGGATATGCTTGATGGTGTCTTTCTGGTTGAGGTTGAGACTTTGGACGTGCTCCATCAACCCAGCCATGTCGCCCATGCCAAGCAGCTTTTGCACGAATTGTTGAGGAGCAAACTTTTCGAAATCCAGCATATGTTCACCAGTTCCGATAAACACAATGGGGGTGTGCGTGGCTGCAACAGCAGAAATGGCACCACCTCCGTGTGCGTGACCGTCTGTCTTGGTGATGATGATGGCTCCGAAATCAGCAGCTTCCTTGAACGCCTTCGCTTGTGACTCGGCTTGTTGACCGATCGATGCGTCGAGAACCATGATCGTTTCGTCGGGCTTGATGGCTTCTTGGATGTCCACCATCTCCTGGAACAGAGCGGACTCTTGGCGATGGCGACCTGACGTGTCGACAATGATGACTTCGAATCTCTCCTTTTTGAATTGATCGACACCAGCGCGGGCGACTTCGGCGGGATCGGTCTCGGTGAGGGAACCATAGTATGGAATCTTGGCCTTGGTAGCGTTCTGCTTCAGCTGATCAAAAGCACCGGCTCGGAAGGTATCGGCACAGACCAAACAAGCCTTGAAGCCTCTCGACTGGTAGTGTCGAGCGAGCTTTGTACAGGTCGTTGTCTTTCCGGCACCCTGGAGACCGACAAACATGATGACATTGCTCTTGCCCTTCTTTGGTCGGAACGGTTCGGCGTGGGGATCGACGAGTTTGACGAGTTCATCGAAGACGGCTTTTTGGATCAGGCGCTTCTTGTTCACGGCGGGGGGGAGTTCTTTGAAGTTGACTGTCGTTTTGATGGACTTTCGCAATTGGCCGACGAGTTTCACGTTGACGTCTGCTTCGAGGAGAGCGGCGCAGATCTCCTTGAGCATGCCATCAAAGGCCTGGACAGGTAGTCAGTTAGCAGAGTGGCGAATTGAGAGCGACGGGCGTACCTTTTCATCGAGGTTTTGCTCTCGTGTGAGATTTGTGACCGCCGCGTTGATGCGACGGCCGAGATCTTGAAGAACCATGGCGTTTAATTAATTGCGACTTGAATGTCGCGGGGTATCTGATGATGGAGGATTGAGTGTGGCCACGATCAAGATGTGGAGGTGGGGTTCGGGGTAGAGTTTATCCGAGACGGTGCCGAGATAACGACAACGGGAGTAATTGCCTTGCAGGGTAATTGTAGCCTGGGAGAGGTGCATATAAGAAGATCAAGAGACACAACAACTCCAATACCACGTACATATCCATTTGCAGATCAATTGACATCATGGGTCGTCACAACTTACAGTATCCCAAAGACTCCATCAATACCATCAAACGGTACAAAGTCCACGGTGTTTATGACCTCGAAACTGTCCATACCATCGTCAACACATGTCCAATCCTTCATGTCTCATTCAATTCACCATCTCAACCATTCCCAATCGTTCTTCCCATGATAGGGCAACTGGGATCGTTCGAGCGCCCGAGTGCTGATCTGGGCGATCCATTGGAACTTTACCTACATGGCTATGTGTCTTCGAGGATAATGAACCTCGCCCAGTCCTCAACAGTCGACGGAGAAGAGGTCCAAGGAATGCCGGTCTGCGTCGCAGCATCTCACGTCGACGGACTTGTCTTGACTCTAGCAACCTTTTCGCACAACTACAACTATCGCTCCGCAATGCTCTTCGGATACGCAACCACTGTGAAGTCAGACGAGGAAAAGCTATACGCTATGGAACTAATCTCCAACAGTGTGGTGACTGATCGATGGAGACATACCCGTCAACCCCCTCTGGCGTCAGAGATGCAAAGCACCAACATCTTGAAAGTCAAAATTGTCTCGGCAAGTGCCAAGATCAGTGCGGGTTCGACCACGGATGACAAAAGTGACATGGAAAACAATGAACTGGTGACTTCGACATGGACAGGAGTGCTGCCTGTGTATCAAACAATCGGGGATCCTATTCCAGGACCATACAACACAGCCCAAGTTCCTGATCATGTCAACAACTTTGTGGCGGATACAAACGATGAACGAAAGCAAAGATCTTTGAGGGCGGCAGAGGGTGAACGACGGGCATCATAGATTGATATCATGGCAGAGCTCTGTATATCCTTCACTCCGCGACCCTTTTGGGTTCAATATCACCAACCAGTTGTCTAGTTACATTGTTGTGAACCCCTCCAAAATGTACCCGGAACCCTTGGCCATCATGAGCATGTAGCTTAGCTGATACCTCACCATCAGTATCGGACCTAATCCCTACCCTTAGTCTACCCAACGACTGTCAGGGTCGGCTTTTTCATCACCTTCCATTCTTGCAATCCGTCTGCTGGCTTGAATCATGCGGAACACTTCCTTGAACACTCTCTGGTTTGTTCGTGGCTCCTCTCAGCCTTCGCTCAGGTCAGGGTCAAAACAAATGTGCGACTTATAGTCTGGCGTCTTGATGTTGCCAAAGATTAGAAGGCTGGACCTCTGGCGCGTCAATGCTACATTGAGACTGCGCTCTTCTGCGACAAACATCGGACCAGTTTCTGCATCAACGCGCAGAGCTAGCACGACAATTTGAGCTTCACGACCCTGAAACCTGTTGAGCGAAGTGAACTCTACGCCCTTGAGCACCGATTCCTTCCTGAACCTTCTACCAAGTGCGCCGATGTTTGCTCGGTATGGGGTCAGAACGACAATGTCTTCAGTAGGCACCTTCAGCTTGCAAATCATTTTGACAAGAAACTTCGCAATAACGTCTGCTTGTCGCGGGTTGAGTCGGGAAAGACTGTCCGGATATTCTCTGCATGGACAATTGACGCAGTCGAAGAAAACTGGCTGTAGTGTGTTTTCGGGCGAGGGCTTGATCCGATGCTCGGTCTTGAGATACTCCTCGACTTTCAGCCCAAGACTGAAGTTTTTGGGGTGGCACAAAGGACTGTATTTAAAATGAGGAACCAAAGTCCTGTAAACACTGTTCAATGAGAGATCGAAAAGTCCCTCTGCCATCCGATGCTGAGTGTAGAGATGGAAAACGGGCCACCCAAGATGGATGAACCACGAGAGCCAAGAAATCTTCGCAAACTGGGCAAATATGTTGGTGGGGATAGGGTCCGGAAGAGGCCGACGTACACCGGCACGCCTGTCATGCTCTCTTCGATTTCCATGAAGCAACTCAAATGCAGTTGTAAAGTTTGGGTCGAGCTGTTTCGGATCACCAATGGCAACCATGGGTCGAGGGGTGCCATATACCAATAAGCCATCGGAACAAAACATCGTAGCAGCTTCGTCAAACACGACTGCTCGAGCTTTTTTGTTGTTGAAGGACCGGTAGATCCAGGAAACAGACATCGCAGGAGTGGTTGCAACAACATCCGCGCATCCAACCACGAGTTCCATCAACTGAATCAGCGTTTTTTTGTGCAAATCACTTGTGGGCTGGTAGGCGACAGGAGACTTAAAACCTTGGGCAAATTTCACGAGCTGTCGGAATTTCAAAAGTTCTGTGTCGTTTGAAGATGAAGACGGCTCAGTAAGTGCATTCAACCGCTGATGAAGGTCCCAGAGCTCGATGTTGTCGTCTGCAGTCAAACTTGGTACTCTTTTGGACCCTAGCACGCGCAGTGTCCACCAGCACAAGGAACGGCTAAATTTCCAAGGGGATGGATTCCAAATAGCATCCTCCTTGAAAGGCATAGTGAGCAAAGCCCTTGTACAATTCTCGTCCTCGATACCGAGACCGTATCCCCTCAACATGAGGTGCTTGACGTCACTTCCGAGCAACGTTCCGATTATAGTCTGAGCCATTCCATCGATGCGTTCGACGATGTTGTCGGTGGCGCCATTGGAGGCTGCAGCAACGTACACATGCTTGATAGATTGGTTGAGGCACATAAGTATCACAACGATCGAAGCAAGGTGGGACTTGCCGGTCCCAGGGGGTCCGGACACTAGCCCAAGACCAAGATGCAACTTGCCAAAATATCGGCGTACCCTTTCCTTGTCATTCTCAAAAACATGTTTCAGACAAGCATCTCGGACATCAACTGGGATACCGTCGAAAATGTCAAAAGAAGGAAGCTCGACATTGACGCCTTGTTTCTGTAGCGACCAGAGACCTTGACCGATGAGCAACTCGTTGAAAATTGCCTGCTTGCTGGAGGCGCGGGGGTCTGCCTCCATCGTTGAAGGTGAGATCTTCGGACTGCTCAAATGGTTGATGGCGAATACCCGCAATGACTCACTATGGAGATTCAAGTGGCAGTGAAATACCACGGTACTCCGTTTCAAGTCATCGCCCGTGCCTTCATACTTGGGATAACTGAAAGGGCAAAACTTATGGCTGCGTGAGTTATCTTCTGGTCGCTTGAGAAGCAGCGGGAGCCTGCGCTTGAGATCCACTCCGCAAAGATGATCCGATGAAGCAAATGTCAGATGCGAAGCTTCCCAAGATACACTCCAAGGCACGTCTTTTGATGGCTTGAACGTTACCTCCAGCTTAATAGCATCTCCATGAAGAGCGCGACGGGCTGCGCGCCAATGGTGAGGCCGCTATCTCGAAGTGTCAGATGTCGTCGGTTTGTATGAATGATTGATTCACTTACGAATATTTTGTCGGGCTCTAATAAGCACACAAACTAAGTTATCTTCTCAGCAGGTTCCTTGCCGACTCTCTAAATCAGGCATGGTAACTCCATCTCGGCAACATCTTCCAACGCATCGTTAAAGTCCCAGACGTCTTGGACGTGCATTTGAGTTAGGGCTGTGTCTCTCTCGTTTGCATTCTCAAATCGGACTCGAGGGCTGAACGCAATACCTCTGAGGTTAGGGACCTGCTTTCTGTACTGTGATATGTCCCATTTGTGTCTGTTAATTAAAATTTACTGTTAGTGAAAATGTAAGAGGCGAATGGAGGGGTAGAAGCCAAAGCGCGAGTACTCACACTTCTCCGTAACCAAACGTCTCCGGCTTTCGGTGAGCTTTAAGGTAGGGGAGATACGGAGCGAATCAAGTCTCCTCGACAAGAATGGTGAAATCCTTTCGGCGAAAGATCTCGGAGAGACTGGCAACTCCGCAAATCTGGGTTTCTTGATTAACATAGCCGTCGACCGTTGCGTTCACGCCGTGGAAGGAGGTTCCAAAGCCGTTGACACGAGGACCACAAGCCTTGTCAGTTGTAGGGGTGAGTGTCAGTACCCGGAAGCCTTCCGTTTTGTCGCGGCTCACGTAACTCTCAAAGGCTTTTGCCTCGTTGTCGGTTAGTTCGCGAACGTTAGTGCTGGATCCAAGAAGCTCGATGGTAATATGGTGAAGGGTAGAGGCTGTTATCTCTAGGTCTGAGCTGTACCAAGCCTACACACTTCGGTCTGTGTCTCGTGGAAAAGACAGGCGAATGCCCTTTTCAGTGAGGTTGACGAAGACAGATTTGTCATCGGTAGCGACTGAAGGAATACATCCCCAAACACCTTCTTTCGAAGGGTCGGGGATGAGAAGGGTGCATCGAATCTGCGGCGAAAACTTGACCATGACTCAAGACAGATGATGTTGAGAGAGAGGATCAAGGCGAGCCAGAAGTTGTGAAGAAAGGAGCGGGGAAGGAGATGAAGGTGTGAGAGGAGGGAAATGAATTTTCTCCCCTCAGCTCCAGGCAGCAGCTCTGATTCAGAGGCAACTGCGCTCTCATGAGGGGGTACAGGAAATTAAGGCCAGTAGAGCAAAGGCAGTTCAAGTTCTCTCTTTTGGACTGGCAGTTACTCATACTGGCAATCAGCCCAGCTGTCAGTCTCCTCCTTTTAGTTTCGTTGGCCACATTCTTACCGTCGACCGTCCGCATACCATCAGTAGATGACTCACAATTTTTTGATACATCTTGATATCTTATTGTACGATATCCTTAGATCCCAATGTCTTCCAACGGATACGTCTTATCTGACGCATCCGTATAGAGGTCATGGATGTTGTCTTGGAACTGGCCATGTATGCGCCGGGCTAGCGATGTCATGACACTCCGACTGAGCAACTCTGGTGTTCTCTGCTTACTCTTCCAATTGTGACTCACAAAAATACCTTGGCACTTGCATTGCCCTTCAGCCGTAAACTCGTTACCGTTAGCATGGCTGCATGGTATGTTCTTCACGTCGTGCGTTCTGTTGAACTCATAACGAATATAGTGTGAGAAGGCACTCTGCTCATGCGCCCACTTGAAATTCCAATGCTCGCAACCAGGAATGCTCCTGGGGCAGTCCTCCCATCGCTCGTACATTTCTTGGGTGCGCTGGCTGGCTTGAGATATGACAAATCCGGTGTTGAGGACTAGGTTGCCTCGAGTGTCATAATCGATCTTTATGTCAAGGTCATAAGCCATGGCAACCAAGGTTTCTTCTGGCCTGATGTCCCATAGGTTCATGAGCCACTCTATTGGCAAATTGAGATGAGTGAAAACTGCATCCGAGTCGAGAGATATGACGAAATCGTGTGTCTTGAGGGCCTCCTTGGCAATTGCAGGTTTGACCCAAGTACCGTGACGGTCAGGGTAGTCGGCTGCTCGTACTAGACGGTAATCGTATCCGTGGATCATAGCGTACAAGTAGTGATTGAGATGTCCACCTGTCCGTCCATGGAGGGTTGGGAAGTGTAAAGGACGTTTGTCTAGGATTGTATTTTCTTCGGTCGTGTTGAGACGTGTGTCTGTATCAATAAGAATAACCTTCTTGCCTAGAGTCTTCTTCCATCGCATTTGGCTTGTTGGTACTTCAAAGCGCTCTCCCTTGTCAGTCACAAATATTCGGTCGTCGATTGGATGTATTAGAGGCTTCCACAGTTCAGCAAGCAACAATGGAAGATACATATGCTGAGTGACATCTTGGCCAGGTCCATCAGCGTGAATCTCCTCGTGAGAGTTCGGTTTGACACTATCCGTTATCTGGAGTTGCAGAGGCCAGTACCTGTGTAAATTCGTGCTGTCAGCATAACCCTCTGACATATATATCAGGAAATGTGGAAGAAAGCATACCGTTGGGAGTAGGACATGAAGATGACGAAGATGTACAGACTTAAGATACTAAGTCCAATGAGAGAGCAAATCCTCAAGGAACGCTTGGAGCTTTGCAAGATGACCATTCTTTCACTTGTTTTACGAACTCCAGATTTGTAGAGCTACTGCAAAGATGGCAAAACGAAAGCTTTGGCAGAAGAGTATCATAAAGAAAAGCAGAGCTGGCTGAACCATTTAACCAACACGAAGAGATTCGAAGGGAACAACGAGTGTCACTTCTTTTCAGTTGTCTTCCACAAGCCACAAGATGGCCTGTACCAGAGAATGTTACTCAAAGGGAGGTTCAAGGCTGGTTTAAACCCCCTTGCTCTCTTTTAGTTTAGATAAATTGTCGCAAGGCAATGTAGACACACAAGAGATACGTATAACAGAAAGGACAGCATTCTGGTGTATCCTCCATCTCCCTCAAAGCTTAATAACTTTATTCTGTCTGGAAACTGTTGGTTAAATGGAATGAATTAGATATTAATCCTAAGCAGGGAGAGACATAGATGGAATTCGTCAAGGGTGAATTGGTCCGTCTTCTTGGTGGCGCTCCAATGTCTCAGGCTAAATAAACTGATATTTGTTGCCAACAACATTTCATCCCTTTTCAATAACAATGTAGATCATATATATGCTTATTATTTTTAACCCCTTGCTTTCCCAGCCGTCTTCCGGTCTCTAGCCCAAAATATTTTAACCTCGTCAAACTCAACCTTCCGAACCAGAGCATCTTGAGGGCATCCAGATCCCTCTTTTCGTCGACCACTCTCAAGGCTCCAACAGTCCGCTGAAGTGCTGAAGCTGTCCATGACTTACGGTCGTCATCATGGGCTACCTGTATCTGCGTCGAGGTAGCAGGCAGAGGGTGGTCCTACTGGCCATCGGCATTCTGGTATCATTCGGGCTGGTAATGCACACTTGGCCATTTTATTCCTCATCAACTAGGTTCAAGTGAGCGAGGCCTCTCAACTTCAACATGCCAGCGAATCAGTTGTAGCTCACCAGTGTTTAGATCGTCCTTCTCGACTTTGCCAATAGAGCGGGCGGGAAATACATCGGAGCTAATGCATCATCTATGGGAGCCTTTTCTTCACGACATCAATGCTACTCACTTTGTCACGAGAGAAGGTTACCAGTACACGATCGGAGAGAGAAATCATCGCTGGAGGGAGCCTTTGAAGAAGAAGTTGCTCATTCTGGACGTGGACACTCGGCTTGACACAGGCGCTGGCACCCTCTTGAACAAATCACCATTAAACCCCAGCGAACTGACAGGGAGGTCGGGTGGGATGATGAACCACTATCTCTACGGTACATTATTTTCTCCTCTCTCTTTTCTTTTCTTGACTTGAAATATTCTTCTGACATCTCCTCTCGCCAGCTATGATCCACGGTTATGACTATCAGTTCATTCGAGCTCCCAACTATTACAAACGACATGGAACATGGGTAAAGGTCCCTATGATCAAGCAGGCACTTGGGACTTATGAAACTGTTGTCTTTCTCGATGCGGATGCTGTCTTTGCGTATCCTGAGATTCCCTTTGAATGGTTGATGAGTCTGTGGAACATTACGGATGAGACCCTAGTCGCCATGTCCAACGACCCAGATAGTCCGAGAAATCGTGATAAAAAGGGTTTGGTGATGATGAACACAGGCTTCATCATTGCTCGACAAAGCACCCGAACTCTGAGCCTCTTCCACGATTGGAATCAGTGCCCGACCGAGACGAAATATGAAGGTTGTAAAAGATGGATGAAGGATTGGGCACACGAGCAAGCAGCCTTCTCCAACCATGTCCGCTACGACTATTCGACAGATGACGTACGCGCGATTCCACGCAAGGACGGAAATGGAGGTGACGGGGTATTTATTCGTCATAATTGGTTCCATAAGGATTCTCCTGCGAAAGATTTGCGTCAGCTACTTCTTGATATACTGGTGAAACGGATACAGGCAGGTTTTCATCATGACTTGGATAATTTCCTAGACGCAAGTCATTATACTCATCGGTTTAATAAACTTGATAGCATGTAGGAATTAATGGTTAGAGATAAAGCTCAAGCGGAGTGGGCGTTTGGATTGAATTCATTTGTTTTGTTTCGAGGTATTTACCACAAGGTCCAAGATACTGTTCGTGCTTACAGAGTACAAGCTCTCATTAAGCACAGTCCCCTTGTTGCCAAGAACGGTTCAACGCTCGAATCGCCACATTCCCTGAAATTCGGAACTATTTAGATCTTCAGTATGTCACCCATCTACCGTCAATAGCCAGTCGGAGCGCCACAAGATCAACGACGCTCAAATCCACCTCGTCTGATCAGTCCGAGTCATTGTCGCCACATGGAAGCCCATCTAAACCCTTGCTGAAATGCAACAAAGTTCAGCGCCAATCGCTAGCGTCGTTGATCTCAAACGGTAGATCCAGTCAAGTCCGCTGCCCAAAAGCTTAGCCTTTTCTTTTAAACGTCGCCCTTGTCTCTATTTCTGTATTTCTCCAATTCTACGCAATGCTTGGCCTCGTTTCCATGTCATGTGGAATGCAACAGGTCCCGACTCGAATCGAAATGCTCCTCCAGGGGTTGTCCCTGACTACAACCACCCTGAGGATGTATACTGGACGCTTAATATCGTTTTAGCAGTGATCTGTGTATTTTTTACCACGACTTTCTTTCTCGTACGAGTTTATGTCAAACGTACAATTAGTCGCAATATAGGGGTTGAAGATTGTATGTCCAAAATCTGTGTGAAGACTGAACACCAAGCTGACAGTCATAGGGACATGTATAGCAGCATTTGTACGACAGCCCTCTACTAACGTCAGTCCTTACTAACTTGATAGGTTTGTGTAATTATGTATTGTACAACGGTTTTAATGAGTACGTGCGTCTTTCTCAATGTCTACTCTTCTAACAAGATAGTGGCCCGATATGGAGCAGGTTACCATGCTTGGGAGATACGCAAACCGGAATACTACAATTGGCTCAAGGTATGCAAGTTGCTTTACACCTGAACTTCATCTGACAATCCAGTGGTTCTACGCCAGTACCGTTGTGTATATCCCTGCCTCCTTTTTTACCAAAGCGACCATCCTCCTCCTTATGGCACGAGTCTTTGCTGTCGAACCGCGAGTCTCCAAGGGAATTCGAATATTCATATGGGCGTTACTGGTCGCATACGTCCCGATCCAAATATTGCGAATCGTCAATTGTTATCCTATCCGAACATATTGGGATCCCAAAGTCCACAACGCCCATTGCCTCAACCAACGAAAGATATTCTTTTCGGACTTGTCGCTATCAATCGTTACCGATCTCATCATTCTTCTTGTGCCGATACCGTTGACATGTCGACTTAATTTGTCTGTCGGGAAGAGAATCAAGATTGTGCTGCTTCTGGGAGCTGGAGGGATTGCGACGGCTCTAACGCTCTTTCGAGTGGTTAAAGCAGTTGACTTTCTCAACTCTGACGACATCACAGTGGATTATACTCCAATTGCCATTCTAACGTATGTCTCAATCTAGCGTGTCTGGTTATTGTCTAACATATCTAGGAATCTTGAAATCACCATTGGCTTTGTTTGCGCCTGTTTACCTTCACTCAATATGTTGATTGAGCATCATATTCGAAGACGAAGACGACAACGAGAAACCCAAACCGATCGCCGCGACCGATCACGAGCTTCCATGATTAAAAGACATTTCAGATGGATGAGTTCCACCACACATGCATCTCCGCCGCCATCTCGACCTCCGAATAGAGCTTCAGGTGGAATGATTGATCTGGACGTGGAAATGGCCATGTTGACAGGTCAACCTGTACAACTACGATCAGAGAGATTGAGTAGCACCGAGTCTATTGGACTTCGGCCACTTGGTCATCGACTTAATTCAGGGGATGGAAGACGAGAGGGATGGCTATCCCAGGATCAGGACGATCAAGACGAGTTGCACGATAGCAAGTTTATCATGAAAATGGTGCAAGATTCGAGAGCCAGGGCCGAAGAAGGGGCGAAAGAATCTTGGTGTCCAGTCTGGGATGGACCTAGAGATCCTTTGGCCAGTCATGGGAGCTGGAAGTATAGCATACGGACGCATTAGCGGAGTTTTGCTTGACGTTATATGGGAAACACATAATAGACTTGTATTAATATATCGGTAGACATTTGGGCTACCATGTTTGACTTGGTCGATGTGTTGGCCATCAAGTTTGCAGCGTCATTGGTTAAACTTGTCTCTACTAAATAGAATACTCATGAGGCGATTCTGGGAATGTCTACCTCCAAATGGCTCTAGGCAGCCTTTATTACCTTAGTGCCTAAGGTGCCTATTTCTCTACTCATTCACATGATGTTGGTGCGGTGCCTCCTTGACCACTCGTGCCTTCCATTTTTGTTCACGCTCCCTCTTTCCACCTCGACGCACTCCAGCACAACCTTTCCTCCTTCAACTTCTCCAACTCTTCAGCATCTCCCAACACATTCACTCATCTCCATCTTCATTTCTATCATCATTCTTTTATCCCTTCAAGCCGATCATGGTTTCATCATCAACCATTTCATTTACCGACCCCCCGGCTTTTCCTCCCCAGACACGGCCAGCTGATAAGCGCACTACTTTCGAAAAGGTTGGAAAATGGATGTTTGAAGACAAAGACGACTCCTCCTCCCATGTCACAGCCGAGGCTTGTTGTTGTCCATGCGTTGCCTACGGCCGTACCAGAATGCGCTTGAGTGAAGCTGTCAACAGACGCAACGGCATCTACGAGACTCGGGAGAAACACTAGAAGTCTCCAATCTATCCCATCTTCTCGAATCAGTGTTGTCTGTTTGCTTCCTTTTGCCTTCCTCGTAAGTATCCTGCGTCTTTATTGAGCTTGCTCTAACAGTCTAGTGTACGGTGGTTTCATTACCGATCTTCGAGGAGATGTTCGACAATTCTACGGCATTGACGGAAATGACAACCGAGACTGTTTTGCAGGATGTTGCAAGCCTTGCTGCACTCTCATTCGGGTCGAGAACGAAATCATAGGTCGAGAAAAGTGCCGGAAGCCCAGTGACTCCAGTGGGTATACTTCTCAACCTCCAATGAGTTCATCGTCGAGTTCTTCAAGTTCAGCTTCGAACGTCGGCATCAAGTCACCATGTTCCAGTTCAGAGAGTGACGAGTGCCTTCCATGTATCCCTGAGGACCAATCTGAGAAATCTCCTTCGACTCGGAACAGCCGCCGTAGCAGCAAGAATCGGCAGCGCTCGATTGCCCTGGATCCTGTTGCACCAACTGATGCGACGCTTGTCCACGACCACGACCTTGATAAAGACCCAATGGGACCGACACCCCATCTTCACGATCATGACCTTGATAGAGACCCAAAGGGGCCGACGCCTCATCTTCACGATCACGACCTTGGCCAAGACCCAAAAGGACCGACCCTTCATCTTCACGGGAATCACAGGTTGAGCAAAGACGTGACTACTACTGCATCCTATCCACCCTCAATTCACCAACTTCGAACCGATACCAAGGCATCGGCCAGTCCACCTGCAATTCTCCGACACGATCTTTTCGACGACGCTACGACATCTACTATTCAGCACAGCAAACATGACCTTGGTTTCGATCAAGTCAATACCTATCGAGCCAGTCCAGAACATCAAATCCATCAGGATGAGATAGTCCCAGGAGCGTTCCCTTCATCGTCCCACGATTTGGGCCAAGACCTAGCCAGCGACCAGGCCAGATCAGCTCATCCACATGGGCTTGGAGAGGATGATGAAGTTACAAGGAGGCCAACGAACCATGGTCTACACCATCTTCACGAGGATAAATGATTGGGCCAAAGGTTGACCAGCAGGTAAAGGGCAGGGTATCACTATGAAACACCTCAGACACCGCAGCATTGTTAGTACTTGATAAGCAACTAATAGAGATATTTGGTTATATTTCTGCGGTTTTGATTTGTGACGTGATGTGCAGGTCGCCAGGTATTCTGCGGCCTTGGTTAATGATAGCTAACGCAGGTCGGCAATATTTATTGAGAGGCCAAAAGGTCACACTGAGTTGGCATTGAGGCAATCCTGCAGGTGGTGCAGTGCGACCTGTAGGAGGGCTGGTCAGAGCCAGGCGTCAAGGTATGGTAAACCTCTACTAATGGACGTCTGTCAAATGGCGATACCGACGATCATGTCTCATTCCCAGCCCCCAGGTTGCAGGTTATTGCATCAGTTAGAGCGGCGTTGCACTTACAAGTATTATCGGGAGGGGTTGCAACACGGACACGACGCGAGGTCGCGGATGGCCTGACCTTTAATAGAAACAATCGATCCGATAGTTACACTTTTGCAGGGGTCTCGTTGAGTGGAGTTGGATGATCTGGTTGGCGATCAACTATTTCCAGGGATCAGAGCTAAGAGCCAATTATCTGTCGAAACTGATCATGCTCTGATAAGACGGCCGCATACAGGTGACCATAGGACAACAGACAATGTGACTCGCGACGGATATTGGCAGCTATCCAGGAGGTGCTCGCAAGAGGGATACTTGGAGAAGGGCATACAATAAAGACACGACACGGGAGACAGCTTGATGGTGTTTGATGAAGCAGAGATGAATATATGCTCCCTTGCATCGAGCTGCATCTGACTACATCTGGTACATCTAGTGCATCTGCCTTGCATAGGCGCTAGAGACACTGGCTAGACTTGAACGCGACGATTGGATGCGATGTAAGAAACTGGGTTGACGCTTGTGGAGCTTTAGCTCATGTCCCACAAGGCCAAGGTTTTGATGAGAGTGGACGAATCATCAATGGGATACTTGGCGGTGACGAGCGATACGAACATGGGCGTGTCCATTAATTGATGAGGTGAGGGGAAGCTGTTGTCAGCCTGAGGCATCAATTCGAAATCACTCAACCGTCATGTCAATGCTTTTCTTCAGCAAAAAGCAATCAGATCAAATCAAATCATCTCGTCTCATCTTGATCTCATTAAACACGAAAGTTCGCGATACCAGCATTCCTCGTTTTCCCCTGTAGCCTCCACTAAAAGTTTACAGCACCTTAGTACCTGCTGTAGTGGTCCACTGGCACGTCTCAGTCTCACGCTCACGTTCACGTCGGGTCCAAGGCACGAATATACGCCCACTTTCGCGCTCAACTGCACTGGCCGGGGTCTCCCTTAATCCCGACCCCATCTCCCTCCACGCGCACCTCCCGCACCAAAAACCCACCTTTAGCACCTCTTTTCTACCCGCTCTCCTCCCACTTTTGCCATCATCATCATCCTCCTCTTCATTTACACGTCGTTTTGCTTTGGTTCACGCGATAAACAATAAACAAGCAATTCTCGAAACAAATCACCTTCCTCCACTGAACCATGGCAACTGTCACTCGTCAGCCATTTGCTCCTCTTGATGGGTCCAGACTTCAATCCCTCACAAGCATTAAGAACAGGCAAAATGGTATGTGGAGATGTCGGTCGCCCAGGGTTTGATCGTCGTCACTAACCTTCAACAGCTATCGCTCCTCCTACTGCCAGCAAAGGCAAACGAAAGGCTGACCTGATTGATACCGACGACTTCGAAAATGTTGATCCTTCAGCTTTTGCCAAACGATCCAAGGGATCAAAAGACTTGACCAGAGATATCCTCAAACCATCGGCCTTTCACCTCAAGACTCCATCTCTACCCGCCCTACCTGCTCTGTCTGCTCCCTCTCCAATCCCCAGTCGCCTCAGCCCAACCAAGTCCCGCCGCACTCTTCAAGTAAAGTCTCCTGCAAAGAACAACAGCGGCATCTCAAAGTCCACTCCCGTTCATGCACCCGCTGGTCGATCCCCTACCCGAACCACCAAACGATCTGGTCTTGGACCAAGCCGACGACGCACTCTTGGACGTATTGATCCCCCCACTCTTCTTGGTGCTGCCGCTCCCTTCTCTCTCGATGCTGCTCTCAAAGGCACCATTCCTGGATATGCTGCCAAGCCGGCTCCCAAGGAACCTGTCCTACCAGACATGAAGGCCAGCTGGTTCTTTGAGATTCACGAAGACACCCCCGAACAAGAAATGACCAACCTTCTCCAACACAGCACATGCACACTCGATATCTCATCCGACGAGGAAAGCGAGCGCAAGCGCAACAGAGATCGCGCTGAAGGTCGCGACAAGGAAAATGTCCCTCCTCCCGATGATGTATCCCAGACTCGTCGCTCACCCAGAGCCGACGACATGATGGTGGAGAAAGAACGCGTCGCATTGGGAGAAATGAGCCCTGCAGACTTTTATGCCGAGGGATGCGATGAGACATCAGTCATCATTGTACCAGCAGATGAACCAGAGAGCAATGTTGTGGAGAGCAACGTTCCAGAACTAAGCACCATTCCAGAGTCAAATCTCGAGTCTCTCGAGTCAAGCAGCCTTCCAGAACTCGAGGCTGTCGCTACACAAGAAGATATTGATAGCCTCATGGCCAAGCCTACAGAAGGAACATCAAAAGCTGCTGTCTTGGAACCTATTGAGGGAACAGGAGAAAGTTTTGAGCTATGGGAGAGTGGTAGCGCACACGACGAAGACGCAACTTCATGAGAATATCTATCGTATGAGTATATGGAATAATGGATAACGGACAATGATGGACATGTATGTTTTGGGAAATGGGACGGCATCGCGAGCATGGCGTTGGATTGGATTCTCTTCTCGCAGGCTACCAAGCGCTGGAGTTCTGTTTAATTGTGTAGTTACTTTTTGTGTTTTGAATCTGAGTACAATTGATCGAATCTATTCTCCAACGTTGATGTCCTGTGATGTGAACATGATCTGATTGACCCCACCACGTGAAAGCACCACCTACCTCGCCAAGACAGTGTGCATATCATGTCAGCTTCATCCACTTCCCATCGCCACTCTCAACAGCAATGTCTTCAACCACCGATCTCGCGACAGCCGCAATTGCGAGCAACGCTCAAGATGACTCTGGCAACAGAGGCGCCTTTATCGTCTTGGAGGGTTTGGACCGAAGTGGTAAAACAACCCAGGTGAAACTGCTGGAGCAGAGATTTGTCGAAGAGGGTAAAAAGGTCAAGGTTATGAGATTTCCTGGTAAGTTTGACCTCTACCATATCAAGCTACGCTAACATTGCACAGACAGAACTACACCCATCGGGCAGATGATTGATAACTACCTCAAGAGCAATGTAGAAATGGACGACCATGTCATTCATTTGCTCTTCAGCGCAAACCGATGGGAAGCTGTGTGAGTAGTACCACGACACAAAGCATCGCCAAATCTAACAACCCTTTTAGCAAACAAATTCAGTCCCTTTTGGCTTCAGGAACAACTATCCTCTGTGACCGTTACTATCACTCAGGAATTGTCTACTCAGCCGCCAAGCAGAACCCCTCTCTCACTCTCCCTTGGGCCCGCGCCCCAGAACGCGGTCTTCCCCGTCCTGACCTTGTGCTGTTCCTTGACCTGACAGAGGAGCAAGCGCAGGCACGAGGTGGATGGGGTGGGGAAGTCTACGAAAGGTCTGGTATGCAGAAACGCGTGAGGGAATTGTTCTGGGGACTTAGTATGGGCGGCAAGGACATTGCAGCCCAGGGACTGGGACTTGATGAGGGAGAGGGATGGACACAAGAGGAGGAGGATCTGGTTGTTGTTGATGCTGGAGGTAGTGTTGAGGAGGTTAACGAGGAGGTTTGGAAAAAGGTCAGAGCGAGGGTCGAGCAAGTTGAGAGGGGGGAGGTTGGAAGGAGTGTGAGGGTGGTGAGGTAGATACTGCAAGACGCGATTTCAATACTGTCTGTAGCAAAGCAAGGCTGGTCTGTCCGGCAAAACTCATGCCGAGTAACAAAGCAAAAATGAAAACTGTGTATATCATGTCAATGGCCCAGGAGTTTGACGTCATTCGGATTGGCAGGGGTGCAAATGTCTCTAGAGTCTGGTGTGCATATAAGCAGATTCGTTGTTCAGATAGCTCTCATACACGATGGATATAGTTGCGCGTTGTGCTGCGCTTAGTCGTGATCCTCCGATTTACTCGTGATGAGGCTTTGGTGTTTTGACAACTGTATGAGGGAGGCGATCATCAAGCGCTCCAATCGAGACTATGTACATGCAAACTAGACAAATCAACTACAGTGACAATGGCGACTCAATTATTAATGCTAGATATTCTGTGTCTGTTGGACATATTTGTTGTCGCCCATTGTTCGACATGTTATGTTGTTGCCCTAGGGTAGGTCCTGTGCGAATGGCACTTGGGTTTCGCTCAACAACTGTAGTAGCGTACTAATCAATGTTGATGGTATTGATAAAGAAATAACAAGAGTAAAGAAAGTGTCAGTCAAAACGTAGTGGTAAGTGGTAGCCCATGGGTATTGCAATTCTTCGTCCCAAATTCTTGCTTCTCTGCCACAATTAGTGATATATACAGTCATTATGGCTCGCCTTCCAACAAAGTCCAATGGCTATTCCTCCGATATCGGAGACATCCCCGAATAGCTCAGCTGGAAGAGCGTTCGACTGTAATTGTTATATGTCATCGAAAGGTCACTTGTTCGATCCAGG
>JAGDUV010000054.1:0-46887 GCA_017656775.1 Fusarium louisianense
TTTCTCTTTTTGGGTCTTTAGGTGTAGATTGGTGGAGCACTCGCTTGTCTGGAGCACTCGCTTATCATGCACGTTATAAAACTGTTACTATAGCTTAAGTAATTAATTCTCACGTGTATGGAGATTAGTTGGGTCGTATTATCCTAGCCCTATACTTATCCCTAAAATATATTCTATAGAAACGTGAAATATCAATCGCCGCAAATTCGTGACCTCTTACTTATAGCTTCATAGTTCGAGGCTTCTTCCCATACTGAACTAGAGTATGGGGCTTCCTACAAAACTTCTAAACCAGATTCTCACAAATTATAAAGCCCTCAAAGCGTATATGGCTGATATTGAGGGTAAGTTCCTTGAGTTCCACCTCACAGTCATGTCTCCCAGGTGTAATTGGACGAAGAGACGCTTTGATCTCATTAAATCTCTTTTTCCTCATTTCTTCAGCGGATACTCCACCTTCTCCATAATCCTCTCGTTAAGCAAGGTAAAGGTATACATAAGGTTTATCCATATCTTCATCAGTAAATAGAAGAAATGGAATCTTCCCGTTAAAACTTGCAGTATTTACCCACTCAAAACTTGCAAATATTGTTTCCCAAGGTTTTGATTTTCAAGCTCCGCTCGATATCTCTCCTGCATGACGGTGGCTCTTTCTGAAGTTTTCTAAGTCTTGGAATAGTAAATAACGGACAATATTTCGCCGAATATCATCGGGGAACGCTGCCATAGTATAGACTGCTAGCGTGTGAGCTATATTATTCTTCGTATGTATTTCTATATAAGGAAGTGCTTCGGTATATATACTGTAACATCATGACCGCCTATCGAGCTTTAGAATGTAATATTACTAAAATGGACTATTTAAGCCAAAAACGGACTATAGGAACTTATCAAGCCAGATGATGCTACGACTCCCGTGGTTATATCACGTGTATTCCACAAAAACCTACTGTACCAATTACCACATGTATTAGGTCCTGATACAAGATTTGATGGCCTGTGCCCTTTGGTATTAGGTCCTGATACACGAAATCATGGCCTGTGCACGCCGCGCACCCCTGTCACAACAGATCAGATAGTTCAATAACAGTAATCTCCGCCTTATTCATCCCTTTTAATATCTATTCTTACTGCTTTAGCTCAAGAAGCTCTTAATTAAGATAGCTGACGATAATATCTTTTCCCGCCTCCAGCTCTTAATTGATTGTCACGCCCAGCTCCCTATCTGCGTTCAGGAGGAATGTTGCTTTGCTCTTTCCTTCAAGCCTACCCAAGTGAACGAACATCTTCGGAAACGCTACAGCATCCCGATTGACGACCGTCGTAGAGTTGTTTATCTTTTGAAGAACCGGGAACCTCCACCTCTGGATCCCGCCAACACGCTGTTGCGCCAGAATGAGTCCCTATATGATCCCAACCTGCCACTATTCAATAGGTTCAGCTGCAAGTTCTGCAATCTTCTCACTATCAGCAGTCAGGTTATAAGCCGCTATATAGGTGCTAAGTATAAGAGGCAGCGACTGGAATTATAGGTTAAGCTAAAGGCAATATATAAACCTATATACTTGTAGGCTTAGATAAAGAACCCTATTAGAGGACGATACTGGATTGTTAAGTATCATAGGACTACGATATACTCCATCGGGGGGAAAGATATATACAGTCACCTCTGAGGCGCATTTAAGCGAGAGCGACGCCTGCAGCAAGGCTTAATCGCAGATGAGGTAGACGCCAGTGCAAAAATCTCTACATCAACATTTACAGATCTTCGGCCCTGGCTAGAGCGGACTGGCTGGGAGCAGACATACCAGAACTTCGACCACAGCTTGCTGCGAAATCTGACCACCATACCCTCTTCCTTATCGTCAGTCCGCGGCGTCATATTAAGTAGAGCTAGAAGTGGTGCTACACATACTACATCAGGCGAAGACTTAATCATCTCTGCAGGTGACGAGCAGAAGATTGCTGCAATCTTAGTAGCTGTGGATATGGTCATGGATCGCTGCGAGCAAACGGCCCGGACCACAAGCCGAAACCTTCTCTGTTGGCTACGTAGCGTACGGCCTCATGGATGCTACGCTAAGCTCTTTACCTTTGTCAGCAAGGCGGCTAGTAGAACAAAGTATATCCGGCTCCTTAAGCGCTTTATAGCTATGGTATTCCACGCTTTTTGCTTACCTACTGATATTTATCGGCGCCGTGCTGGTATCCGGTTTAAGAGATCACAGATTAAGGCGATCGCAGCCATATGGAATCACTGTATCTAGGATCAGCATGGCGCTACAACGTTGAAATTCTGGAAATCGGCCAGGGCGCATGCCATAGCTAAGTATCAAGCGAGCTGGGATGAAAGAGCAGAGAATAGCGAAGAGTCTATGACTGAAGATTCTGACAATATTGACAGTATCTCAGAAAGCGACAAATCTGCAAATAGGGATAAGGATCATAGATGTAATAGTGATGAGGAGGACCGAGAGGAAGCCAAAACAGCGGCTAACTTGAGTAACGAAAATCCAGACTTGGCTGAAATGCTGGAGCGGCTGTTTAGACTTGTAATAGAATTCAGCGCGGAGGAAGTGGTGGATGGGCGACCAGCTTCAACCTTGCTAGTGTACTTCAGTGGAATCCTCGGGTTTACAACCGATTCCACCGGTTTTCTCCCAGCGAGGTCATACACATCAAACCTCGCCGCACTCATCTACACTCAGCGCCTCCTCTTCCTCGAATCTCCCTGCAAGAGCATACATATCGCTTGGCATCACGCAGCGACCCCGAACGGGTCAAGTTGCGCGGCTCCAGGACGTCCGCCAGAAGTACACAGTGCTCGGTTCACAATCTCCATTTGAGGAGCTTTTTTCCCTCCTGGCTTATGGCAAGGCTATTGCAAGCTCTGAGACGCCTCCGTTCCTTCTGAGATGGAGTGATGACGGCATGTTAAGTCAATCGAGAGTATCTGTGGCTCTCATAGAGCTGGCATGAAGTTTAATGCGTCGGCTGGCTGAAACCTAAAACCACCGGTTAAACTTGTTTGGGAAAGGAACGAGCAGCATTTGATCCTTCAAGGGATTGTCCTCGGGATTGTCACATCATCTCACCGTCTGTTCCCTGAAGTAAATGCCAAGGATCCACGAGCTTGTCATAGGAAACTGGTAGCTCATAATGTAGAGCTTGATGACCTGCAGTCATCAATTGGGAATACCCACAGATCGCCATCCATCGCGATATCTCCCGGGACTTAGCTAGGTAAATGTAAATATGGATAATTCTTATTGATTCGGCAACCATCCAATCTCCTCCATTGGCCATGCTAAATAATTTAAATACATCTCGCTAACAGACGAGTATATCCTGGTCATGATATGGTTAACCCAACCGTTTAGCCACCATTGACTAGGTAATTTGTGTAACAAGACGCAAAAGTAGGAGAGTACAACAAGCGCTTCCGGTTCTTCATCTGCCACAAACTTGAAGAAGTCCTTTGCTAGTACAATCCAGGAAAAGATATCAACTAGGTCCTTATCACCATCTATTTCATAGAAAACACCATATGTCTGGTTCAATGCGCAAAGCGCATCTTGGTAGATAGAGCGCTGCACTGAGTCAGTGACTGTCTCATCCACGAAGATCCGCAGCTGCTCCATATAATCCCCTTTGAAAACTCGTTTCCTTGCTTCCATCCTTCTTCTAGCCTTGAACAGTAGGGCTGAGAAAGGACCAAGGGTGAGTGTGCCTTTAGCCAGGGCAAGAAAACTCGTGCATCCCTTAATTAAGACTACCCAGGGAGGATATGGCCCATCTTCTTGCTCTGGAGTTTGAGCGAAGGCTAGATGTCAACAGGTTAGCATGACCAGATGGATGCTTGGGGTACTTACAATAGTAAATAGTCAAAATTGAAAAGGCAAACAATTCTTGAGCGTTTGTGTCGTTGTAGGCATCGATAAATGTAGCTGCGATGCTAAGAGCCTGGTTATGATATGTGATAGCCCGTTCGCGGAGGAACTCTTTTCTTTTTGTTGAAAAATGGCTGAGGTGGAGTGCTGAGACAGACAATACCGCCAAGATGGCATAATCACAATTGAGACAAAGCTTGACGATCCGAAGTCGCCAGAGGTCTCGGATTGCCACGTCGTTACTCAAGGTTGCGTATGTCGACGTGCAGAAGTTGTGCATAAGTTCCAAGTCCAACAATCCAAGATTCGGTGCTGTTGCAGATGTTTGCGGCGAGGCCACTGGTGAAGTGTATTGCCTGGCATGCATCAGGAGAATATAGTGACATTCTTCACCTCGTCTCATGCAGTGAGCGCAAATAGGCCTCTCTTCCCCGCACTAAATAAGCAAAAGAAAAGTTAAATAATTAGTCAACGTTTCTTTTGTTGTATGGCAAAGAAGAAGTCGGGCGAGACTCACTTTGATTCGTCTTTGCTTGCAAGTCTGACAGCCCGTCCGCGATTTCTTGTGGACTCGTTTCGTCTTGGAACCCCGATGTTCCGAGGTCCCGGATGGAGGCAACGTCGTTGGCGTACTACTTGCCATCATCAAGGCCAATCTTCTGGATCCTTGAGGGAAAAGTTAAAAGCTCGGGACTGGAAACGAGAACGAGAAAAAGAGAGCTGGCGGCCACTGGAATAAAAGGAAACAGTTTAGTATCCCCGGGCCACTGAGTGGAAACACCCCTACCATCCTTCGCAGCGCACTATGACTTGCGATTGGATGGAGCCGACACTTGTGCGGGCCATTCTCGTTTAACTTCGTTCTCGTTCCGCTATGCGAGTCGAGAATTGATTCCCGCTTTATCCTCGTCCCCTACTGTACAAAAGTTGAACTAAATCCCGCCGCATTACCTATAAACGGATTAGCAAGATCAAAAGGGTCAGTGTAATCAAGGCCGTGCATAATTGTTTTCGTTTCGGTGGGCCAAGATTCATTTCATACTTTGCGTTGCTGATAAAAGGCAACTCAGCCCCATTCAAGGGGATTCTTCAAACACTGCAACTGTGGTTCACCGATAACTTTCACATCCCTTTTCTCTTAGTTTTCCAAGACACATCAGCAACTGTGGAGATGGATCTTGTCGCACGCATTGACACTACTGCTGACGGGAAGCTGGATTTCAAGTTGTACCGCTACACTCCATCGCTACCCGGTGCCATCGTTGCAACTGTAGTTTTTGGTATCCTGTCATGTCTTCATATCTGGCGCTTCAGCAGAGCCCGAGCCTGGTACTTTATTCCTTTTACAGTCGGTGGCGTCTGTAAGTCTCCCTAGCCTTTGTTCAACCAGCCTTAGAGGACGGAACAGAGAAAGGCGATCGCAGGTTACTAATTCGTACTTCACAGTTGAAACAATCGGCTATGCGGCCCGAATCGTATCCCATAATAACAAGGAGTCGGTACCTGCTTACAGCGTCCAAGCTATCCTGATTCTTGTTGCGCCCGCCCTTTTCGCTGCCTCGATTTACATGATTCTCGGTCGAATCATTATTTCCCTCCGCGCACAGCACCTGTCACTTATCCCCGTTCGTTGGTTGACAAAACTCTTCGTTTGCGGTGACGTGGTTTCATTTTCCCTGCAAGCAGCTGGAGGCGGCATTCAGGCCTCTGGCACTATCAAGGCATATGATCTAGGAGAGAAGATTATCATTGTCGGGTTATTTATTCAAATCGTCGTGTTTGGTTTTTTTGTTCTTACCTCAACGCTCTTCCACCGGCGTTGTAAAAAGAACCCGACACTGGCGGTTAGGCAACTTGCCTTCCCATGGAAGCTTGACCTCGCGGTCTTGTATACTGTCAGTATCATTATCCTTGTTCGAAGCATTTTCCGTGTCATAGAATATCTGCAAGGTAATGATGGCTACCTTATCTCTCATGAAGTCTTTCTCTATATATTTGATGCTATCTTGATGGCGATTGTTATGGTAGTCTTTCTTATATGGTATGTGGACCATCTGCGGTACAAGGACGAAGACGGCTATGAGCTTGAGAACTGTGATGTTGACCAGACTATGTCTGGTTAAAAAGATAAGAACTAGAGGCTGAGCTTGCATTTAAAAGCGAAGGGGAAGATCTAAATATAATACATTTTTAAGCAGTGATATTATTAATTAGGTATACGAGACCTCGTTAGATCTGGAGCCAAGATAGCTTCTAGCTTCAACAAAGCTTCCTTGGATATTTCTCTCCGTCGTAGTAGTCGAGGGCTTCGCGAATGCGTATAGAAACATGACCCTATTTACACGTGTAATGCGTGCCCGCATCAACTCCGCGATCTATCGGCTTTATGCTTTTCTCATAACCAGAACGATGAATTTAATATTCAAAATTTAGAATTAACCATATCTGTAGTGATGTCCCTTTATCAAGAGAACCTCATTCGTCTGTGGCGCTTACACTGGAGGTCGTGAACCACCCCTATTAGACAAGCGTATGCAGAAGCTTGGTTTACTTGGCCAAGTGGTTGGGTCGCTGCGCCCAGGTTATCATCACACACGAAACCCGCAGTGGGAGATCATTAACGATCGAACCCTCTAGTTAGAATTGGGCGATTCAGTTTATTTTGTCCTTTCGGCATCTTTCCGTCACTAGGAATCCAAACACAATATTCATTAGGCAATGCTCGCAATGCGCCGGCAGCTGAATATTTTTCTTCTTTTCTTTTCTCCTTACTCCAGAACAAAAGCCTAACCTACATCTGAAACAGAAGATGAGACACTTCCGCTCCCAAAAAAAAAATCAGATTATTCAGCAATATTTTATCTAGGGCCCCGTCCCATTCAATTGCATGACAGGCTTGGCACGTTCAGAGCTGCTAAACGGGCTGCCAGGTTGCCATCGACCGGGCGCCATCCTTTCACTTCTCCCAGTATAGTTGAATCCCCCGTCTAACAGCAGTTCCTCCTCCGTTCAGCTTGGCGTTCAGTTGGCTGGGATGCTCCCATGCAAATAGTATCATGGTCAGGAACATCAAGACACTGTCGAAGATGTACATATAAGCCTCATGAGAGATAAGGTAGCCCGAGTTGCCTTGTGCGTATTCGATCAGTCGAAAGACCGATCGTATCATGATCAGGCCAGATGCAATATATAGGACAAATAGGTACCTCTGCCAAGGAACGCCTGACGCCAGAGCCTTCGTTGAAAGAGCGCCCAAGAATCTCCTATGAAACAAAGCCGCAGTTATGGCGAACAGTGAAAAGAATACGATCTGGACTATAAGACCTATGATCACGATGCGTTCGCCATTGTGAAGGGCTTCAAGTGAGCCTCCAGCCATCATGCCGCCACCTGCGAGCCACTGTCAGGAGCCTGGTATAGTGAAGAGGAGCGAAAGAATGAGACTTACCCGCGCCTTGGAGAACGAAGGAGAGAACGTCTCCGACGACGAAGATTTTTGTTAACCATACTCTCCTAACAGGAGAGCAGCCTTCCCCATTCGTAACGATAATAATGCGTCCGAGAATCATATAGATGCTTGCTGCGAACAAGGCCGGCGAGACAAGCAAGAGTAAAGTCTGGACGACGTAAGGCTTGACGGTCCAGTTGGGGCTTTCGCTGGAAGACACTGCTCTCTATAGTCACGTCAGAACGGCGGTCAAAAGCGAAATTTGAAAGGGCCTTACTCCGATGTAACCAATGAGTTGCACTGTTGGGTGATCAGCTTCGATTCTGAAAACACGATACATAGGTTTCATATCGGGAAAGGCTCACTGAAACCACCAACGACAAAGCAAGTAAAAAACCACGTCTTGGTCCTGATGAGTTGGTACAGATGCAAACCGGTGATCGCTATGAAGAGAATTATGAAGATGACTGCCGCAGCCATTGAGGGATCATATCGGTAGAGCTTAAAGACGGCATCATCTCCAGTTGCTGATCCTCCCATGATTGCGAATGATTGGGAATATCGAGGGTTGTGATGAACTCCGTACACAATGAATGCAAGAATTGGCAGGTGGGAGAACTTGTCGAGTAAGCGATATGTAGCAAGAGTGTTGTCGTCAACGAGGCTTTTATTGAGAGCGGCTAAGTATATTCCAGGGCGAGTCCCTTGACCCCACCGTCAGCATCGTGGCAGTGCGCCATTCCCTCTCGTGAAGACAACTGATGCCTGGGCCTAATCTCGGTTTCGGTTACCGGCCGAGCAGAGGATGCGAAGTACGAAGCATGCTGTTTCAGGCTGCAACTGGCATTCTCATCTCACACGTTCCTGACACTATGCCCGATTAGAGCTATTGGTGGCCGTAGTAAAGAGTGGCCCATTCTAATTATATCGATCTAAACCTCTGATTCTGATATATGACCTATCCTCTCCAACCTCGTTTTCTTTGGGAGCTTAGAAATCGACACTGCCAAGTCACTTCTTTCGCTGTCCTTTGCTTTTGTCCCGACGCATATCAATCTCGCGGTACGGATATGTGGTGCATAGATTTTGAGTGAAGCTTAGTCTACGAGTGATATGTCCTCAGCCACAGCCTACTGCAGTTTCTTTGATTATTAGCTGCTACTTCCCCCCGAGACCGAGACCATGCGTGGAGGTTAAGGCCACGTTCCATCAACGAGTGGATTGGCAAATACTGCATTCGTTTTTTTTTTTAGCAGTCTTGGAGAATGGCAAGTTTGCGATACGGACCAAATTAAATAGTAAAGATGGAGAAGGTGAATAGCCCTTGAGCATTGTCCTCGTTTAGATTTGCCATGTATTTGATTGCGATGCTGAACGCCTTGTTGTTGAGCGGTTGCTAATCCATCTTTTCAGCGCGGTGAAGAAACGCCCGTTAGCAGAAATTGCCACTTCATTGCTCACCCAGTAGGAGAGACCTACTCCACGAAAGGTGCCGCACATGGACTGGCCAAAACAAAGTTGACTCTTAGGTAAACCGGCTTAATTTTATCGGTCTTTATTTTACAAGCAGTACGCCCAGTCCGTGACGTGGTGGGCGTCTTTCTGGGTTTCGTAACCCGAGGCTCGGATGCTGGCAATGAATCCGGTGTGCTCGCTATCGATGCGGTTAGAGAGCTGTACCTAGCAATTCCAGGGTTTGGCGAAACGAAAGAGAAATGCGAGAACGAAGCCTAACCAGACTGGCGCCATGACTCAGGCCCGAGAGGGAGAACCGTCAACCAATCAACCTGAATCCTGAGAGCCGGTATCCTTGCTCTTGTTCTTGGTTAGCCAACGGAAGCCAGGTGTCATGTGGGCCATCCCTGCAAGTATCCGCTGCTAACGATGGCCTGCACGAACGTGTTGATCATGCCATTGGAACTGCCGTTGCATCGATCAATAAAAGCTGAGCTTTGCAATTCAAGTAGAAAGGGCCACCTCAGCCACGTTGAAAAGTGAACCGTCAGATCGTTCATCGTCAGCGCTTGGCAGAATTGGATTTGCCGAGCCTCCACAAATTCATACAAGATGGAAAGCCGATGCGAGCGGGTGAGAAACCCTCGCTTTGGACAACAGTCACCACAACAGCTAGTTTGTTAGGAGTTTTCTACTTACTCTAAGCTTTGCACATCTAATTCTACTCTACCCATGACCCGGGATCTGTTCTGTAACATTTCGAGACCTAACGGTAATCCAATCAGCTTGCTAACGCGCCAGGTGGTTGCTTCTGCTCCCACGCTGCCCTTAACAGAGTCCAATTTCTCACTGAGACGCCATGGTTCGATTGCCGACACCAGACCACCGCCGTGATATCAGCGTCGTCACTCTCGACGGGACGTTCCCCGGCAAACTCATGCGCCGTTTCTTGGCTGAGTTTGTCCGAGCTTATGAATCCGGCTGTCGGTCGAAACCACCACGAGGCCCTTACCAGAGCCGTCTGTCGTCAAGACCCCGAGCTGAACCCTGATTTTCTCGAATTCCCTGAGACTGTATATGATCAGGCTTTCTGGGTTCTCTTCGATTCTAGGTGCCTTCCTTTTCTACTTGAGAGAGATGCTCAATCTCGCAGCCGTGGCCCCATTTGCTCATGGCTATCGATGCACCGGATCGAGGTGGTAGAGGTTGGCTCTTTTTCCTTCTTGAGCGAAGTAAGGAATCTTTGTCTAGTGTAGAACTTGACTTCTGACTTGTTGATAGACGCACCGCTTCGCAACACAGCACTTACTCTTGCTGCCTTTCATCAACATACCCTCTCACCATACCATACGGAAAACCAAGAGGACGAGCTATTACAATACCATACCAAAGCACTTCAAGAGCTTCGACATGTTGTCCGCCATCCGGACCTTGGTGCGTCTGCTAATAACATTGAGGAATGGCTCAAGTTCTCGCTGGCGGCATGTTCTTGATTCCTTTTGACGTAACGTTGCGGCTTATGCGTACTCGCCTGTACACTGACTCCATATAGGGCTTCCAAGGCGGAATAAACAACTGGCAAGCCCAATTCAATGCTCTCGTATCTATTATCCAGAACCTTACCTCCTCTTATCTCGACTTCGACGCGTCCGATCCTTCGAGTTCCGACTTTGACTTTCAACGAGGGATGAATAATGCGTAAAGGTTCATCCTGCCAAATCTTGTCTGGATCGATATACTTGCCCCACTGACTACAGTAACTGCACCGAGACTGTCATACCATGACTGGCTCAACGCTGGTAAGATTGATATGTCAAGAGTCATGGGCTGCTCAAACTACATTATGATTTCAATTGGTGACATGGTGACTTTGAGCTCAGAAGCTAGCACATTGGGCGGTGATAGTTTGGCAATCGCTATCAGGGGGTTGGAAAAGCGCATCATGGGTGGAATAGACTCTGCTTTGGATGGTGCATCAACGGTCTGTACCACTCCCCTGCAAACGAAAGTTTGCTAATCCATCCCAACAGTTGACTTCGACCAACCGCTCCGTTACCAACCTCTTTGCAACTGCAGTTCTGGTCCAGCTTTATACTCTTGCCTCTGAAAACGGCATCACATCACTTGATCCTCACCTTTCAGTGGCGCGAGTCATCGAAGCATTGAACCACTTACCTCCACACTTTTCTTTACGAACAACACCGTGGCCTTTATGCGTTGCAGGATCCATGGTCCTTCCTCACGACGAGCAATACTTCGATGAATTGTTAAAGAGGCTTATGGACCACGCTGAGGCGGGCTTCTCAAACTACGGCACAGTATATAGTGTCATGAAGAATGCTTGGGAGCAGAGAAGACGAGACCCGAGTAGACTTTGGAGTGCAAGACAATCGATGGAGGATATGTGTATTTGTGCCCTCCTGATCTAACCATTTTATTTTTAGTCAAGCATCTGCATGACAGTACACTGCCTAATATGGATGCTAGTATGGAAAACCCTGGGAGTATTAGTTACCAGAATAGACAAAATGCGAATTAACATCGTCACCCATAGAGCCTGAGAGTGAAACGACAAAGTCAGTGAAATTCAGTAGACAAACCTCATAGAGAACATGTCAAGCCCGTTTGCGGCAATGTTTAATAACCAGCTTTATCAAATTCTTTTATTGTAGTCACCTTGTTATTTCCTTCGAAAGCAATACAATCAACTCAGGAACTATGTTTTATCAAGATAACAGAACGGTGCACAGTACGGCAGTTATGTAAAGGGGTTCAGCGTGCATCTGCTGATCGTTCGAAAGTTTGCAAAGAAAAGAAATGTTTTGCATACGGCTACAATGATTGCTTGTATGATCTGATGAAAGAGACCACTTCATTAATGGTTGAGCAGCTTTAGTCAATAGCCCTCAAACGAGAACTCCCATATGACTGAAACTGCACAATGAATTTAACCAATTTCTTCATTTGGGTCGGGCAGAAACCTCGAGACAAACATATGAGGTTAGATCCCCGACAGAGGGCCGAATATTGATAAGTGGCCGACATATCGCCGTCCCATGACGATCGACAAAGAACGCGGGGTATTCAAAAGGGTTCATAGCGCATAAGAAACTAAATAATCTTTCAGATGTTATAGAGCTCTTACCGACCTTTAAATCGATGTGACTGTCGCGGAATTTATCGATAGTAGCCTTGTGTAGAACCATTAGAACTAGCTTCATAGACACTACAATGCAGTTCGTAGTAGCTAACTTAGGCTCTAGTCAATCTCGGCTGCTCCCATTATTATCATCGGGTCCTTGATTCAAATACTCTAATGAGTCTCATCATGGGTAATGCAGATCATACTGGGGTAGCGGAAAGTCTCCGAAATCCCCATGTTTTGGCGGAGTCTCCGCCTGATGTTCAGGTCCAACGACCCCGAAACGGTCACAGCCCGATGGGTTTATGCAGGTTAGACTTGGCATTTTTCATTTTTAAACATACATTCGGGCCGTGATCGATCAACGCAACCCTCGTTTGCTCACTGTAGTAAACATTTGGCTTAGTTTACAAAAACAGCTTGCGGTCAAACTTGTCACGATACACCATTTTCTCGATCAAGGGCTACAAAAGAACGCCGAATACCGACTGATGCATATTATGGTCCGCAGCCGATTGGTCTTACTCGACACCAGTTGGCGAGGGTTGGAGTGACAGAATTGGCGGAACAACGCTACTCTAAGAAACCAACATTCCACTTAATGGCCGAGGGTGATGGCCATGATTGAGATATTTCCAGATACAACAAGCCAATCTTACCATCAAGCAAGAAGTTCGGAACGAGAGAAAATGGCAAAGATCTTCCTCGTCGACGAGAAGAGGCGTATGAGGGGGACAGGGGCGAAGCAGGTATAAGAAGCACCAATGGCCTCAAACAAATTTAACGTTTTCGACTATTCCAGACAAACCATTTCACCCAAGAGTACCACATCCACAAGCTATCACCATGTTCACCCTCCAAGCTCTCCAACTTGTCTCCATGTGCACTCTAGTGTATGGACACGGCTACCTCAGTAAGCCCATGAGCCGAACCGGCCTTAACGCCGAGGTAACTAGCCCTATTTCTGCTCTATAGCTTTAGCTGACAAGCGAAAGGCCGGTCCAGATACATGCCCTGAGTGTACTATCTTGGAGCCCGTGACTGCCTGGCCAGATCTCGATGCCGCCAAAGTCGGACGAACGGGTCCTTGCGGCTATAACGCCCGAGTCAGCGTCGACTACAACCAGCCTGGTGCCAACTGGGGCAAAGAACCCATCGCCACTTACAAGCCTGGTCAGGTTGTTGACGTGCAGTGGTGTGTCGACAACAATGGTGACCACGGAGGCATGTACGCCTACCGTATCTGCCAAGATCAGGATATTGTCGACAAGTTCCTTGACCCAAACTACGTCCCCACCGAATCCGAGAAGCAAGCTGCTGAAGATTGCTTCGAAGAAGGTCTCCTTCCCTGTACCGAAGTTGATGGTCAGGAGTGTGGTTACAGTCCTGACTGCTCGACTGATCAGCCTTGCCATCGCAATGATTGGTTCACCTGCAGGTCTTTCCAAGGAGACTCGGATGGCAAGGGATGTCGCGGTGTTGATAATGCACCAATCAACTCGTGCTATACATCTATTGCAGGTGGTTACACTGTCTCTGGCAAGATCAAGATCCCAGACTACATATCGAACCATACCCTTCTATCGTTCAAGTGGAACTCGTTCCAGACGCCCCAGGTTTATTTGACTTGTGCTGACATCGCAATCTCAGCTTGAGTGCGTTTCCATATGCAAACCATGCTAGAGTATTCTAGTGACTGGATGTATACAAAGGGCTTCCTAACGCAATTTAACAAAAGACTGATGGGATAGTAAACTCATCACTGGGTGTGACCCTTTCATCTATTGACTTTTCTTTTCTGTCGAAAGAGAAAGCCCTCTAGTCTAGTATATAAACACTATTTGTACTGGACGCTATCTCCTCTCTACTGAACGTGGATTAACATGGAGCAATTAAGCTTTATACCTGGCAAATTCCCTATTTGGAATGACAACGGCCTTGGTGATAGACTCAACATGTGGCAAAGTATCGACTTTTCGGCAGGGGTTTTTGGAATCTAGATCGACACCAAGACCTTGCTGATCCCCGAGACAATCTCCGCCACCAATCTTTTACGTGAATGTCAACTTGCAGAGCGCGCGCCGATCGATAGGTAGATTCAAGTTCCTGGTTCTATTTCCCGGAATCGTCACGACAGCAAGGGGATTTCCTTGATAGCTTGTTTCTATCTTGTGAAGCAGATACGAGATGGGACATGTGGGGTAGGAGACTTGACAGTCGCT
Organism: Fusarium louisianense; assembly: GCA_017656775.1. Lineage (NCBI taxonomy): Eukaryota > Fungi > Ascomycota > Sordariomycetes > Hypocreales > Nectriaceae > Fusarium > Fusarium louisianense. The sequence goes on from JAGDUV010000054.1 coordinate 14,158, forward strand.
GGCGATATCCCTTTGTTATAATATTGCTTACCGAACAGTATGTTATGTAGCCATCGTCGATACATTCCCAAAGCCGTGAAGCATTATGATTCCACGTCCAGTGAAATACTGATGAGAAACGTCTATCACCCCGGCCCCAGTACCGTTTCTCTGAGTTACGCCCAGAAACTGGAGATTCCATTGAGGACCTGATCGGCAAGCCCGGGATAGGAATTGGGAATTGGGAACGAGATGCATCTGTTGCTGGCCCGTTTTGCTTGTACCTGGGCTGGAGGGAAATTCGTTAAATTTTAGAGCCGGGATACAACTCGGCAGAAAACACAAAACAGTCCCACTATCTGCCTCTTTCCGTAGCCTAAGCGGCACCTACTAGCTCCGTACATCTGCCTCTAAAGACGGCTGCTAAATCAGGCTTGATAAGATAAGAAAGAGCCTAACGGCGCCTAATTAGGCATAACGGTCAGTTTTGTGCAAGTTATGCATTGTAGTCTGGGGGAAAATAACGAACAAGATCTATCCCGGGCTTGTCGATCAGGCCCTGGAGGAGCATTACGAAATGTAATCGAAGACGGTTGAAAGCTGTCTTCACTTTCAAGAAAGGCTACTCGCGCGCTTTAGGTGTGGGCCATGCTTGGCAAAACTTCAGTCATACCAGCACCCCTACCCTGCACACAACCTCTTAGTTTTCTTAGAAGTATCGCGCTGGAGATCGCATATGGAGTAGAGTGAACGAACAACTCCTTAGGTGGCCCTAAGATCTATTTGAGAAGGTATAAAAAGGTTTAATAGAGGAATAAGACTTTCCACTAAACTATGCCCTAGGATATGGTAGCCCTTCACATATATTCCAACATGGCAATATTTGCAAAATATCTGGGCAATCAGTCTCAACTTTAGTGAATTTTATGCTCGAGTACCAAAACTACCGCACGGCATTACAAACGACGCCAGTAGTGGTGCATCAAGTTCCGTTTGAGCCAAAACGTAACAGTAGTCTATGCCTTTTTTTGTTTTGTATTGGAATCTCTGGGTGATTACTTCTTCCACCGGAGCTTTAAATCATCAGACAGTATCCACTTAGTGGCTGACTCAGCGGCAGTTACAGATTAAACGCGAAGGCCGACTGGGGCCTTAGAATAAAATAAGCGAGTAGCCTAGTGGAGTCAGTGGGCTATCATTGATCCCAATGACGGAATCTCTGTCTCGAATCGCTAGGGATTAGGCTAGAATGGATGCTTTTCATTCTCTCCATATACTATCGTTCGCCCACTTTTAGATATCCGAAAGTCTTTATGAGTATAAAAGTCATGCTGTAAATACCCAACTTATCTCTTCCATCCGCTTTCAAAATCCTCGTCTTACTTAGGTATTTTACTACTGCAAAGCGTCAAAATGCTATCGAGTCTTGCGTTCACCGATGTCTGGCTCTTACCAGCTCTGCTGGCCATTTACCTACTGGGTTGGATTATCTATACACTCACCTTTCATCCTCTGAGCCAGATCCCCGGCCCTTACCTAGTGAAGGTCTCAAGACTTTAGTACTTGCTTAAGATCTGGACAGAGGATGTTGAGAAGGATGAAAGAACTCTTCATACCAAGTACGGTCCGCTCATTCGCATCGCCCCAAATGAAATATCATGTTCCGAGTAAGTCGCGAAATTTCCCATCATATAGGAAACCACTCACATGTCTTCTCTACAGTCCCGAGGCTTTTGCGACCATCTACCGTTTCTCCAACGCTTTAGACAAAGCAGAATCCTATGAGCCTTACAACACAACCGGCTTTAGCCCTCATGGCGACGTCTTCTCGTGCAAGAGCGACAAGAAGCACGGCCAAAGGCGCAGGATCACTAGCAGCATCTACTCCATGACCAATGTGGCCAAATCAGAGGAGTACATTAACTCTTGCAGCAATCTTCTCACAGAGCGACTGGGCCAGTTCGCAGACTCAGGCAAGCCTTGTGATTTGGGCGAGTGGCTTCACTGGTTAGTAGAACATGTTTATATGCCGGGGTGCCTACCAAGCTATTTGCTCAAATCTTTTAGGTACACCTTCGACATCATCGGAGAACTATTCTACGGACATGCGTTTGGATTCGTTGACGAGGGAAAGGACCAAAATGACTGGATCAAGTCTCTCGACAAGATGATTCCATTTGTGTGCTTGATGGGTGTCGGGCCACGAATTCTTCGACCATTCATAGGTCTAGGGACTATGCTTTCGTCTACTGGCGAAGAGATTAGAAAAGGAGTGTACGCCAACGTAGTCACGAGACAAGATTTAAGATGCAGTTACTAATAGATCGGTTAGGCGCCTCCCTGCTGATGCGCCACGCCTGAATACCATATGCATTCCTTGCGAAACAGCCGCACGCCCACACACCCAATGGAGAATTAGCTGGCTGCAGCCAGGTCAAGATGAAACAACAGCCGCACCGCATCGTCACATCTAGTGAACCGAGCGAGACATGGGCTGATATCACAGCGCAGTAGCGAAAGCAAACACGCACTACATGCATGCTCTCGCCTCTGTCGGGCAAGGCTTGTGAGTAGGCTCTACCTGGCAACGGCGTGAAACGGCAATGACGTTATGCGCAGGTGCATCCTGGCAGCAAGTAGATGGAGCCATGTATACACTTGAACTAGGATCTCGGTCCTGCGGAGGCAGTGAACTTAGAACTGAATGCATATATGCCTGTTTAGCTCTTCTGCGTAAAGTAAACTTAACTTCTGATGATTTGAAACCTGGCTGTCACAAGCTGCATCCTTTAAGCGGCTTCTCGTCTTTATTGTAATTGCGAAATACCTCTAGGCTTAGTACAATTATCGAGTTTCTTTGCAGAATGCAATAGATATTATGGCATGGCTTTGGGGGGGCGGTTGTTGGTAGGCGACAGGGGGCATGGAGATGGTTTGTGGAAGGTGGGGTCGAATACAACTGCCTAGCGCTGATTATCATTGAGACCTGGAAACCGGTAACAATGAGCACAGGGTCCTGCGCCCAGTCGCCTCAGCGTAGGCGCAGGTCAGATCGCAAACGACGAACAAAGAGAAGGAGTGAGAAAAGAAAGACAAATAATAACAAGGCTAAAGCAAACTGCGCTAATTCTGTCAATAGATGACCAATAGTCGCATGTACATATAGCCTTGGCAACCCCTAATTATCCTAGTTCGGCTAGCCATACTTTGTACATGCAAATGATAATAGGAAGGCAATTTATCAAGGATGCAAGGAGAATCACACATAGGTACTATCAGTCCGCGCCAGCACCTTTGTTTTTTTGCACATCGGAATTCCCCCAGCTCCTCGCTCGCCCGCAGTTCCCTGCGTCAACACTCCTCTCAGCCATCCTCCTGCACCACCTCATCGTCATGACAGCATCTCGCAGTCAAGACAGGCTAACCAATCCGAGATACCCTGGCTTATCGGTATTTCGAAAATCAATCACACCTCAGGCCACAGTCGAAACCGTGCTCCGTATGAACCTAATCCCGGATCTCGTATGTCTCCTGTGGACCTATTTCAACCCACACGTTGGGTTGTATCATGATCGGCCTCCTCTCTGGGTGCTACATCAACATACCGGAGATACCTCATTCGATGCAGTGATGGAACATCTCCGTTCCACGGCCAGCATTCGCACCATCCGGCTATTCACTTCCGGGTGGCCCTCAGATGATCTCGACATATTGGAAAGCGAGCTCGCGGCGAAGCGTAGGCACTATAAGAGCGTTTTCGACCATGCAGTGTTTACTCCGTTGATGATACATCAGCAGCACATCATATAGGTCGAGAACGCTACTCTCCCTGATGTCGCAATGCTCACATGGCTCGACCAGTTGAGAATGGATATCCGAACCCTCGACAGGGAATTAGATGGCCTAAGGGTCTGGGTTTCTAGGGTCCAGGCATTAGCTGCCAATACACATAAAGTAAGGCGGGAGCTCCATCAACCGCGGAACCCACTACTCCCAAACCGTCAACGGTACTCTGCATCCACGCAAATGAGCAGAGGCTTGATGCAACAAATTCTTGCTAACGAGAGGAACCGCCGGAACATCTCGCCAGGACTGAATCTCGGCATGCGGCCTCAGTTGGTCACCAGGTTCCTCATCCTGTCTACCCAAGCTAACGACTTTATGGACATCTTCAGCAACCTACTGATTGCTGAGGACGACTTCCTCTCGGCCAAGCCAAGTATCACTAGGGACTATATAGTGGCAGAGGTAGCTAATCTGTCGGGGAAAACAGTCCACGCATGGTACCTTGATCAACCGAATCACAATATCGCCATTGACCCAAATGCAGCTCAATATCAAACCGACCAGGCATAACCTCAAGCGAATTGCACTCGGCGTCCGAGACCACCACCCCCTCCACCCCCTCCACCCCCTCCCCCGCAAGGAAGGTCAATACAGTTGAGGAACCGTGCTATACATGTATATTAAATATTCAGGTCATAGTAACTGGGACCGGATTAAGCCTATTGTTTAATATAATATCTATATGTACTGTTCTCGCATTAACTGCTCCTTTTCTTTTTGCCCTCTGTCTCTATTTATTTCTATTATTATTATAAAATGACATATTGTTCATGCTAGAATAATGCTATGTACAGTATAACAATAAAGAAGTATAACACTAGAGATAGATAAAGGCCATTCTTAAGTATAAGAATAGTTTTATATCCTAATATAATGTACCTCATTCTATTCTCATTTGCCTTTCAAATCCCCTCCTGCAAAATGACCCAAACCACGCGAGCTCCTCAGCCGTTCAGAATGCTGTATAAACCTTCGTCGCGGCAATCGACGGACAGGCAATCGTACTATCAGAGAAACTTTTTATCACCCAACCCGACAAACTGAACCTAAACCAGAACAACCGCGCAATCGAGCAGCGCGGGTCTGTACTGGACTGCTTCAGCGAAACTATTAGCCACCTAGCCACTGCTCAGCCAGGTAGGCCCCTCACTACAGGTAACCTCTGGTTTATAAGACAGCAACTACTCCGGGGAGCCGTATACCCAGAAGACGCTAACATGGCAGCCGCTCAAGTGCTATCATCAAACCAGATGCTGATGTTCAATACACCCTCCACCCTGGCAGTGCTGGAAAGTCAGCTCACCAACCATGGACGTTTTGTTCGCCATGTGGCACACCTAGCATTAGCCTTGACCTTAGTCGAGCACACCCATGGATTGATGCGTAAAGGCATGCCATTTGCACTGGCCGAGAACGTGGTTCAGAATGATGCACTCGACCATGTCCGGCCCTCGTTTATACCCATGTTGAACTCCCGGATCCCTCGGGTCTACGCCGACGGCCAACAAAGCCCCTGGCGGCCTTGCTATCCAGCGCTACTCGTTCAGGCTGCAGCCCGACAGCATATCAGCCACACCATCATCACCTTAAGCTTCATACGGCAATCTGTACCACAGGAGAGCCAACGAATAGGGCCCCTAATGTCAGGTATAGTCACCTGCGAGAGTCTGCAGTCACAGTATTCCGCAGTTATAGACGCGTTACGCCTCTTCCCGCGACTCACCAGGATCAGTCTGCTCTTTCAAACCCCTGACATTGGATTCCTCGAAGATGAGGACTTGCAGGATACCAGAGAACGAGTCTTTGCTAACGCTTTTACGATTTTCAATACAATTCGGTACTCCACCAGTCCGGCAGTTGCCAATTTCATTAATGGCAGGAGACAACATGCCCCCCTGTTCAACGACGTCGTACTACCAGTCCACATGCCAAACCCGGAGACTTTCGCTGAGCCAATTCGCTCGTCGGTAGGCCAATGTCTCGGACAATGCGAGGATCTGGCAGCGAGAATCCAAGAAGCATATACTAGGCGGGAACCCTCAGTAGCACTCCTACCTCAACGAGGCACAACCATGGTTCCGCTTATTAATCAGTCATTAGATACCCTCATGGATCGTCAGGCACCTTTGCAGACAGTGCCGGACATGCTACGGCAACGGTCCAACCACCCCGACCCAGCTGATACAGACGAAGTCAGTGATGCCGCACGGTACTGGGTTGCCGTCTTCATGGCAGCGTCTCGCGCTATCGATATCGTACGTAACCCATACCTGTTCGGGTTTGCCATTCCTCTGGACTCGGAGGCGCAGTGTATAGCTGACCGTGTACAGGTGCCAGTAGATTGTACAGAGCTGACTGTTAACCACCCACAGTACCGTAATGGACACAGCCACCGCACATACTACCCTAGGTAACCCGTTGGTAGTAGCTGCAGGTAGAACGCGGTTATTTACTTGTGCGTAGTGAATATTAGTGGCTCTTATCTCTGCCTATGCGATAGTCAGACCTTGGAATATGTCTTCCTTATTGCGTGGTTGGCACAGTCATACACGTTCTTGCTGAATTTGCCCATACGTGTCGTTGATATCCATCCTAGGCTGCTCGCTTATGATCAAGTCAGTCTTACGGTTGGATCTTATGTACCTATCTCGACGCAGTCATCCTTTAGTCATGAAAGGATAATGCCGAGCAAGTATACAGGAGAGGGTTATTATGTATAAACGAATGCTCAATTGTAGATAAACATCTCCTTGCACGCCTAAACCCGAAGGATTACCATCATCCCTGGCCTGGGGTATAAGATCAGCACTGTCCTTCTTGAGGCGAGTGCCATTAGGCGGGAGGAAGCAACTTGAGAGCCACCAAAGTCATCTTCGCATCACGACGACGCTTCTCTTTCCTTCTCCTAGTTCAACCGCATTAGTACAACGACAAGCAAGGGAAACAAGGAGGAGCTGTCCAACGTACAACGTCGTCGATCCGACCTCGAGGTCCCTGGATGTAGTCAAGGAAGGAAACGGCTGTAGGCAACGCTGCAGCCGCAGTGGCATCCTGTTCTATACTGGGAGGGGCCATGACGGCAATACACGACACAGAGATTAGCTTCGCAATATATCCATCTGTCGACAATGCAGATCAGCCTACCCAAATACCCACCGAACCAAGTCTTGAGAGGGAAGGCGTCTGGAAAATGTCAGCAATGGCACCTCCACATCGCGTAGCCTCGCTCCGGAATTGAACGCACGACATGACGGCCAAAAGCAGAGGTGGTGTTCCAGGTCAAGTTGTGAGTAGCCCTGCCGATGAGAAAAGCTGGCAAAGGTAGCGAATGGGCTAATGAATGCAGAGGCGCATATGAAGTATGACGGTGATGCAAAGAGTCAGACTGTTGCTGAGGCCGACGATGCTGATGATGATGGAGAGGGAAGAGGGAAGGATGACAATTTCCAAGCTGAAGGCCCGTGGAATGACGAAGCCGCAGGTAGGCAACAGCCGCAGAGAGGTATGAAAGCGGGCCCCGAGTGTGAATCACAGATAACCGCAAACACAATGCGTGCGCATAATGGAAGCAAACGGCATTCAACCACCAATACCAACTGTTAGTGGGTACGATCGGGAACCTCCACCGCAAGCTACCTTGCTTCTGTCGCGTTTTATACCTAATACCCATGATATCACTCGACATAAGACATGTCAATAGGAGCCAAGATCGTTTAAAGATGAATAGTAGATAGATGGCTAATGTCTTATCGCCAAAAAAAAAAAAAAAGACACTCTATTTAGCAAACACCCAATCCGATCGTTACATAAAGCAGTCGATCGCCGCACTCCATTCCAGCCCGGAGCTCAAGCGCGCCGTCGGCATACTGCCCGCTCTTCTGTCCGACGAGTCCAGAGAGCCCTGCACAACGTATATCGGCTCGATGCTCATGCACCCTCAAGGTTGGTATCTGTTTTGTCGACTCTTCACTGTCCTTGGCTTGCTGGCACATTTCTCGTACCGATGGGGAGTCCGAATGGGCGCCATATGTCACCAATGCTCTGCCACTTACCGAGCATTCGTGAACGGCAATCTGGAGCACACGCTTGCGCCACATCCAGAGTGTGTGGTGTTCAAGCCTCCGCCTGGCGGCCAGCAGATTGGAGGCGGTTCGTGCAGAAATTGCATCAGGTCCAACCCCGGCCACGAGTGCGAGTGGGCACACTTCACTCAGGCCAAGAAGAGCCTCGAGCGAGAGGGGCCAGACAGCATCAGCTTTGCCGGTAAGAACTGGGCGACGGAGAATAGGAACGCCCAGTATTTCTCGATGGGAAGACTCAACAGTGTGGATTGTACAGTCATCTATCGAGTTGCCATGGGACCTATTGTCTATGACACGGATGGGCGTGCTCTGTCTATCGCTCCGACGGAGGAGACTCAAGCCATGTAACCCATTGCAGAACCTATCCCAATCCACCTGGGGTCGACGGCCCGTTGCATCATCCACAGTCTGACGCCAACACCTTCGAGCCAGAAAGGCACAGAACATTCAACTCGTGTCACCCTCGCAGGAGCGTATTGCAATGCTATGTATATATAGAAATTCGAACCGTCATAGGATGCAGGCTTATATGACACTGACTTTACATGAGCATGACAGCAAGGACCCTGCCCAGTGTGCATGTTGTAGCTCCGTCGGCTCTCCACGGGTGTATTGCTGTAGAACAGAATGCTTCTAATGAATCAATCTCCCTATGGTTGGTTCACATGTGGTGTTAGCAATCGACTAGGCAAAGGGTGTATACTTACCTAACCGCCAGACAGAAGGCCACAAGACCATAATATAGCTAACTGGACGACGCAGTTTGTACAGGAATTGCTGTTTCTTTATATATAAACAGGAAGGATATTTTTATATGCGAGGACTGATCCTTCGTTCTTAGTTATGTTAGCTAATATTATACTATGCACTCCGTTTATCTCGCTTTACGAACCCTGCCGCCGTCGGCGTGCCAGCCTTCAGCAGGGAAGCTTAGCTTGTCTGGTGTAAGTTTGATGGATGCCATCCCGACAATATACGTTGGATACTGTCCGGGAAATGCTCCCGTAAGGACCCGCTGGGCCTTGCACTATGATGAGAATCCTCGAGTTCTAGAGCGCCCGGCTGTGTCGGCTCAGTTGTTGTCCCTGAGCGAGCACGCTGATGATCGTCATCCCCGTCACGTATAGGGATGTCATCAATTAATATAGTCCAGTTCATGTACCTGTCACTCACGTACCTGTCCCTTTTAGGTTGTATATATCTAATGCGGATGCTTTCAGATAATACGCTTATGGGATATCTTTCTACTGAAGCCGAGGCCTTACCCTGCAAGCTCAATCCTTCGATATCTAGGGATTGGGCGGCACGATATAAACGTCCTGTGCCGGTAGCAAGCGTAGGGTACAATCCATGATGCCTGCTGGGATAAAGGCCATTAATGCGGCTAGTGAATCTGACGCTTCCTTGACTTCTTCGAGCCTGCTTCATAATATCAGCTATTCGTTCTGCCGTACGGATAAGTGGTATGCTTTTGACTTGGCCCCGAAATACGCTTACGTTGATACTGCACTGGATATGCACTGGGATTTGGACGGTCAGTGCAGATGCTAATATTAATCTTACCATCGGTACGACTGACCTATCGATGTTCTTATAGACTCTCTTATAGAAAATTCAGTTCGTATCAGCAAGGCCATCAAGTGCCGGCAGTAGCTCTCGGATAATCCGTACTAGGCTTATGCACCGAAGCCACAACCTCAGCTTACGATATTGCAACTATAGCGTAATGATAAGGACAGAGCCCATGAACCGAAGAGTATGTTTACTGGTCTGATAGTCACCCTCTTCACATTGAATCCCCACGTTGAATCCTGGCGTTAGCTCCTGACGTTGGTTCCTGACGTTGGTTCCTGACGTTGGTTCCTGACGTTGACTTGTGGCGTTGACTCTTGGCGTTGACTCTGACCTAGGGATAAGGTTTCCATTATAAATCATACTTTTGAGCATTATGACTCCAATGCCCTCACGAGAGGCGAGGGACACGACCTGCTCCTCGATCACAAGCAGATACAACGTCTTTTCTCCCCTTCGAGGTTCGGGACCATTAGGTTACAAATGCATAACCTCTTGTTGCTGCCCATGCTTAGATAGCTGCACGCAGAGTCGTACATGGCCTCGGGCGGCATGGCATCGTCAGGGAAGGCAATTGAAGTCACAGATGCATTTATTATGGATAAATGAAGATGTGATATGACGATTAGGGTCAGGAAGGCTTCAAGACGATCAATTGAGAGGTTATTGTTATATGTAATTGGGAACTAATTACAACAAGGCTTTGTTGGCATCGCTCATGTCCGCCTTGCCAGACCTACCCCGCACCTTCGCCATCGTTCCGGCGCCAACAGTGCCGTCAACGTGACAGATGAAAAGGAATTAGTGGAGTGTGAGCCCCTGAAAAAGCCTCATCTGTCCCAGTTGTTCGTGACAAACACCAGTCCGCCTCTCGTTCCTGATTCTGAGGAGCTCTTCGGACTCGCTACCCTCCCTCTTCAGGTAGAACCGAAAGGTCTTTTTCGTCTGGCCCCGACGCGCGACCCTGCCTATGGCTTGGATCAGACCAGCCTGCGTTTGCGGCTCGCCCAGCTGTATCATGAGATTGCAGAAGACGAAGTCGTTCAGACCAAAGCCACCGAGGCGGAAGGTGGTGATGATGACTATGGACTTCTCACCCTTGTCCACTCTCCGACCCTGGGATGAACGCCGCAGCTCTCCCAGCTTTTCGGCTCTCGCCGCCGGCTTGGTGTCGGACAACAAGCAGACCACATCAGCCCGGCGACCACAGTTCTCTCTCAGGTAGATGTAGGCCGCTGCGGCGTTGCAAGGATGCTGCGTAAAGAGGATGACGTGCAGAGGCGAACTGCTGACTTGGTGATGGGGCTTGCTGGCTACCTTGCCTTGCGAAGCCTGGCTGACTATGTTGGCCATCGCGACGAACATGGGATCATTCCTGGTGAGAAGGTCCAACTTCTGGAAATAGGCGCTGTCACGTCTTCGCCTCACATTATTGTACGCCTGGACGTCCTCCTCCACGCGACCCATGCTGTACGGGAAGTTGCTGTCGGCCGTGACGCAGGCTTGGAGACCCGGTACCGAACCCGCCTTCAACATGAGGTCGGCTCCCTTGACGGACATCATAACATGCTCAAAAGCGGCAGGGTCGACCCGCACGTTGTGTTCCACCATCCCTCCTCGGACCTTGTCGATGGTCTCGCCGAGAGCGCGTTGCAGTTCTTGGGGCGTGTCGAATGCCTTAGTGATGGTTTCCGGCGGTGGGTGTGATGCCGAGATCCTGCGTTCTTGGTCCAACATGGGACTGTATCCCGCTCTCGAGATCATCCACGTGTCGACAGCTCGGCAAGCGGCACGGATGGCATCTATGTAGCTGGGCGAGTTCCTCTCGTTGGAGTGTCTGTCTGCTAGTCTCAGCGCGGCCATGACCTTTGCGTGCTGTCCTTGCTGGCGGTTGATGATGGAGGAGGCCATTTCCAGATCGGACAGATCCTTGATCGCAGGCGTGGCACTCAGGAACACGGCGAAGGGTGCGGCTTGCTTGAGCCTCTCCTTTCTCCGCCACAATCCGAGCAGAGCCTTGGCGATTTTGCTATCCTTGCCTTTATACTCTTGTGCCTCGTCGCAAATGATGACGGACGGATCGAGTAGGAAGCACTTTGCCACCTTGACCGCTCTGGGGGGTTTGCCGGCTGTCTTGACCCAGCACTCCACCACATCCGAATCGGGAGTTCCTGTCGACGAAGCGTAAAGGCTGAGGCGTTCCCGGCCAACAATGATCAGGCTCATGCTATGTTGCGGCATGAATGCATGATGGGGTTGGAATGACACCTGAGTCGCGTTCGGTCCGTTCTCCAATGCCTCACCGAGTTCGTCAACCGTCCAGCGAGACCGAGCAGGTGCATCTTCATGTACTCGGCGGGCGTTTGACTTGCTCATCCTCGGCAGAATTGGTTCCACCATGAAGCTGGCAAGGCTGAGACGTGGCGACTGCCCTAGCGGTCGCAGGCTCGTCTTGTCATGCCAGTTGTAGGCGTGGAGAACGGGCTCGCCCCGGAAGGGGAAGTTCGCGCCTGTGAACACGGGCTCGATGAAGTCAACATAGTGATCCTCCCACACCGAAGCGACGGCGATGGGTGAGGTGACGACGCTGTATGATTCGGGTAGCCTGTCGAGGAGAACCTCGAGGATGCTGTTCTTTTCGCAGACGCACTGGATGCCGATAGACTGTGTAAAGGCGCAGCGGCTTCCGTTCTCGACGCTCCAGATATGTTCGTCGGGGTGCTCCTTCAGATGCTGGCTGGTAAGGCTTGCGAGGCGTCTCAGGACCAGGAGCATGAAGGTGGTGAAGGTCTTGCCACAGCCGACGCCGTCGGCATTGTATATCCCCTGCATGCTTGTCTCCTCCCGAAGTCGGCGGCCAAGCTCGTACACAAAGGCACACTGGGCAATGGTGGCTTCCGATAGCATGCCGGGGACCTTCCAGGTCGTGTCCATGTCCATCGTTTCGGCGTTGTCGATGTTGAACGTCCATGCGAGTGCGCGAACCTTGTCTCCCTTGATCAGATTCTTCCTTCGAAAGAAGCCCAGTATGCCGTCGGTATCTTCGTCGTCGTCTTCGGTAGCGATGACCGCTTCAGCTGCTACCTTGCCTCGATCTTCGCGAGGGGTAGTATTGTGGACCTGCTAAACAGAACGAGAACTGTTAGCTTCACGTTTCCATAATCAACTCGGACCCACGGGGGACCATCGGGCTCGGTGGTTTCGGGGATATAGATACCGGTGATAGGTCCGCCTTGGGCTTCTGACTTGGAGCTGCATGTATGGCGATGGGCTTTTCCAGGCTCGGGCTTCTGTCCTCTCGTTCTGCAGGGACAAGTCGTGCCTCGAATGTAGGGGAAGCAAGATCCAACTTTCCTCCCTCTATGTTGGCCGCGAGTATGGTCACAAACCTAGACAGTGATGCCTGATCGTGTACCTTGAACCGTGCTTCACCTTGTGCCGCATTCGGCACGACAAACTCGAACCCCTTGCCAGCATCGCTGAGTTCCGTCTTCACCGCATCTCTCAGGCGACCGAAGGTGTACCGCCTACCGATCGGGATCGGTTTGGCGTCTTGGTGGCGTGTTACGATGGAGTCGGGGAGGGTGAGAAATTCGCTGAGCGTGTGTAGACGACTATGGCCCTGGCGATTCGTAGACCCGACAGTGAAGATGAAGTTGTCGAGAGGGTGACCTTGCATTGCGATAATAACGGATAATAAAGCCCGAACGTGACTGGAAACTGTGATGCATAAGAGACTGTCTCGGGGTTAAAAGGACAACGCTGGGAGGGTGAACCTAGCGCGGTATGGAGGCAGTAGCTCACAGACATAGGATATTCGGTTTGCAGATTATGGAGAATTCCAGATAGACGTAAGTAGTCGGGATCTTGAGCTATTGGGATGAGACCGTGAGGAAGACGATAGGGCGAGGAGGCGATAGTGCCAAAGTGTGGGAGTGTGCGACTGAGAGGGTGAAGATGAGAGGGTGAAGATGAAAGGGTGAAGAGCAAGAATGCTAAGAAGAAAAAGTGTTGGGGTGTGCAAGTGTGCAGGTAAGAAAAATGTGATTGTATACAAGGGTTATAAATGCCAGACGATGAGGGGAAAGATAGAGCAGGCAGGTGCGCGGAGAAAAGGCAGAAGAGAGATAAATTATTTGTGGTGTGGGAGGGATTTACTGTGTTTTTTTTTCTCCCCCCCTTTTTCTAGGTACCTGTGGGTTTGTGGGATCCTACTATGTCTATGAGCGGGTAGGTGCATGAAAGACTCTGGCCGTGATGTTCATAGGAAAACATGCCTTATGTCATTTTAGGTGAGCGCCAAGTACCGCTTCCTTCCTTGTCATTGTTATTGTGCTAATCAGGTGTGTATATGATCTATTCCCGCTCGGGCTTCCTGCCTTGGGTCTATATGCGTCATGGTGATGCATATCAACAGGTGGTTGAGATACTGTTTGTTGTGCATTTATCGAGTGAAGTTTATGTCTAATGATTGCCATGTAGGCAGGGTGAAACATGGGTTCATAATGTGATTCCTACTAACCTGACGGAATAATGGGGATACCCTGTGCCATGAAAGAAATGCATACACCTGTCGCTACAGTCCGTCAGAATCGCTGCCCGAGCTGCTCCCTCCTGGCATTTACACACACGCATGCCGTACAGAGCCAACAGTAGTAATCCACACTTGCCAAAACATCAGACTGAAATATCACATCGTCCATCGCTGCATTTCCACACACTCGTAACATGCCATGCCTGTCCCTCCTTTCGCCTCGTGCGCCAGATGGTCTGAGGATGCTGTCGCATGAGGCAGACACCGAGATGTCAAGCACATATGTACCGTTGAAGACCAGGGTGTCGTGGCTCACCCGACAAGGATCGTGGCCTTTTCCCTTCACTCTGCGACATCCATGCGATCATCATCTGGACTCTCGTCAATTCCGGCCTCGGCTCGAGCGAGATAGTCACCGCTCAACAACATGTCGCTTGAGGAGAATCTGACCGAGACTGTCACTTCATCCAGAATACCACGTGCGACAGGCAACCGACACCCCACAAGCCTCGCCTCGAATAGCTGGACCAACGAGCCAAATCCAACCTGACCGCCAAAGTGATACCTATATCGGAGAAGAGGTCGTGCTGTCTCTGAGGCGCAGGTGAACACGCAGCAGAACCTGTTGCTTCCGGTCATTCGTGAGCCAAGCCGGCCTCTCATGCATTCCTTAAATCTGTCCCAGCTGTAGTGAAACCTGACTGGGGCGTCTCCAGCGATGGGCAATCGACTTCCGTCGGCGATGGTCACTTGCGGGTTCGGTTCGAAAAAGGCGGCGAAGCTGCCTTGGCTCACATCGCCAACGTTGTTGACTGTCTCGAAGACGATCTCGTCTACCGATCGCAGTGTCGTCGTTCCTTGTTCCGTCGGTATCTCGATTCTTGGCCTCCTGCGTCGCAACCTCCATGTCAGTCCAATCAGATTAACTCGGAAGGAAGCGGAAACACGTGCTTGAGGCGTGACTCACTTGACCTGAAGGGGAAGCTCCTCGTTGTCCCTTCTCGATTCCCGCTCTCTCTTGTTATTATTACTGCTGTCCATTACTCTCGGCGAAGGAAGGTGCGAGCACGTAGTGGTGTGTTGCGTTCGATGAGCTTCGCGAGTGGTGGAATAGGAAGAGGCATCGCCAGTTGTGCGATGATTGATTGGATCGGGTGCGGGCCTACGGACAGGCGTGAGAATGCAGCGGCACGGTATGTGTGTTTCGTAGAGCTTTCGGCGAAAGCGGCTGCAGGGTAGTCGGTTGTTGCGGAAGCCACGACTGCTGCGCCGAGAAATTTTGCGTTATGTCGAATCTCCTCTACTGTGGGTTCTGTTGTTGCGGGCTGGGTTGTTGCCTCGAGTAGGAGAAGCGGCCAATTGTGCCAAGCCCAAGAAGAGGGGGGGAGTAGGGCGAGAGTTGATAGATCGATCACCAGCATCGATTTAACCTGTACAGGTGCTGCAGTGACCCTAGGACGGTGCCGAGCCGCCTGCGGTTGGGAAAGATCAGTACGCGGGTCATCGGTGAGAGAACATGCTGATGTTGCCGTGCCGGCCAAGGCAGATCGCATAAGCGGTGTGTTGGACGACGGATAATCCATCTGACCATGCATCATTTGTATTTGCATAGTATGGAGAAGGGATATTCAGAAAAAACATCGGCGCCTTGCTGTTCTTGGGGTGGATGGAGTAGAAAGAAGAAGTGAGGTTGAACAGATGTCGTTCCATGGAGGCGCTAACCAGTCCCGTTTTTATAAAGAAGGAAGCGGCAGATCTCTGATCTACCCCACATCTGAAAATCACCATTGCCTTGACCATGGGCGCGCCAGTGACCACTGCAGGGGTGCATAAGCGAGATCGGGTTAATGTGGATACGATCCGGTAGGGTTTAGAGCGCACCCTGGCCGGCGGCTGAATTGCGTTGCTGTGCTATTTGTGGACCCAAGTTGATGATCAACCGTACATTTCCATGAAATTGGTCACAAAAAGTCAGCCGACTAAGGCGCGTTATCGGGCCTTGCCGTGTCAATCACTTGTAGATATCATCTAGCCTAGATAAAAAAGGACACAGAGACTGTTGATAATTTGCTTAAACCTCTGGTAAATCATCGGATAGTCAAGTTACCTTACCTAGATCGCGCTATAGCTTGTATTAAATGGCTGATTGTGACCAATTTCGGGAAAATATACAGTACATAGTTCCATAGCTCCCTCTCTTCCTCTCTGTAATTATGCTTGGTGTGTTTATATGGCAGTTGAGATGAATATTAGAGGTTTTAAGGGTGATAGCATAAACTACATTTCACTTCCGAGGTTACACTGTCAAGGACTGGCAAATGTGCCGGACAGCTGCCTGACAGCTGTGGATGAGGGCTGGTCTGTAAGAATAGAGATGATTCACTGTATCTGCCAAGGTTAGCTGCCTGTTTATCTCCACAATTAAGCAGCATCACCTAAATAGCTTCTCGCCCTTTTCATTCTCCCCCTCCACACCTCACGACAACCACACCTCGCAACAACACCAGCGCCGTGCTGTATTCATCGTAGCGCCCGACAAAAACGAATACCGGCTCAGACGAATATATCATTACATCGGTCGCACTGACCTCTGCCGATCTTTCCTCCGCGAACCATGTGAGTGAGATTTCAACCCTAGAGACCAGTGCGGAAGCGATCTGCCGACTGCGGCTATAGTGAAACAGGCTGACGTTTCTCCTCCTCTCTCTTCTCTTCTCAACAGGTCGCATCAATACCTACCTGTATTGATATTCGATTATGACGGTGTCGCCGTTGTCAGGCCCAACGGCCAAGGGAGAATTGTCGCCCCACGATTCACTCGCATCGAAGATCTCAGCATCCACTCTATCTCCGATGTGTTTGACCAAGGCGCAGGTTCTCCAGCCATCTTGACCTTCCAGCGCAATACCGACTTTGACGGTCTCGACGTGTTCGTCTCAGTCGGCGACGATGGCATTCATGGCCTGAAGCGATGGATCAAGAAGCTCCGATTGAGCGGCTTGCTGTGCAAAGACATGGGGAAACCAGGGTACGATTGCATGGATGCGCACATCGAAGTAGGTTCGCCTAGGCTGCGTGTCCCACGAGGGCTCGGCGGCTTCTTCCTACTGCAGCAGAGTCAGTTAGACCCAGACAATATCGGTACCATGTAAGTTCTGGTGGTGAAATGCATCGCAGGCGTTCAAGATATGACATTTACTGACACCACCACCTTTCTCTGCAGGCTATCAGAATTCGAGCCTGATATCGACCGGTAAGTTCTGCGCTGGGATTCTATCCTCGTGTATAAGTGTTGCTCATATGGATAAATAGTGTTTGTTCTTTCCTCTCCGCACAAGTAGAGTTTCGCGCGGTAACGGTCAACGACCCGGGCAACCACAGCTTGGTTATCTGGAGTGACAATCGTGTGACGATCAACTGCGCGGTTGGCGGCGAGAACGACGTCGAGGCCGGCAATGGCGATATCTTCCCTGGATTTGATTTCAAAACCTTCTTTCATGAGGTCCAACTGCAAGACAACCATGCGCGGGAGGATGACGTGCTGCATGTAAGCTACTCCCGGGTCGCGGGCAATACTGGTCGAGTGATGGAAGTGAAGGGCGAAGAGGCGTGGGTAGAGTTGATGGCATTCATGAAGAATGTTCTTCGACACAGTCAAGTTGGTTCCAGGCATACCCTAATCATCTTGCGACGCAATGACGCAGCTTGGCCGGCACGATCTGGTCTCATCGTCCGCAAGTTCGTCGAGGAGGAAGCTATCGAATGAGCATGCATAGTAGATGTGGATAGGAGCTGGCTTAGGGGACTAGCTTGATACTATTACAAATTCCTATGACGAAGAGGTTTAATATGCATATAAATGGTTATTCTTATTGTGATTTTTTATCGTGAGCGTGAGAAGAATATCTCCAAGCCTACCTTTCGGCATCTGATCCCACAAATATCTCGTTTTCGTCGCTTGACTAATCCTCGGACTGCAAGTCAGGAATAACCCGACCTTCGTCTTCTGTCTTCAGAATCTGAACCTAGACCTGAACCTTGTCGTCATTTTCTTTACTCACCAGTCAAACTTTCATCATCGTCACCATCATACGCCACATCCTCACTTGTATAACTCTCATTATCGATATTCTCGTCGAGATAATCCGACAGCTGGATGCTGCACCGGCGGCAGTGGTCGACGACAAGGCGTGTGTGGGTTACCCACATGTCGTCGAGGGTCTCACATGTGCTTTACGTGGAAAGCCGACGTGAATGGTTAACGCCAGGAGCCAACGGCGTGTTTGCTACGATGGAGTCCCCCTCTTGGGATGAGTGTCCTCAGCCTTACTAAGAGGGTAAAAAGAGTTATGGAATAACAAGCTGGCGGCGGAAAACCATGCATTGTCACTGTACAGTATATGCATGCACTAGTTTTGAATTGCTTGATGACTGGCTTGGAGATAAGATACCCCAGACGGACTACACTGTTCACACAGAACTTGATCCCTTCTGCGCTTACGTCGCACCTTTCGATTTACTAGGAAAATACAGAGAGCTATTCGAGAGAATCGATGCAGGTGTCACAAATCCGATCGACATATCCCGACTACCACACATCACCTTGGCAATTAACACAGGATATCCTGGGTTCTCGGCACTAATCCGCTAGACCACAGTGAACAGATATGGGCGGGAAGATCATCAACGGTGAGATTACCGGGACAGCTGGCACCCGTGGGTAGAACAAACCAGATACGATTCGCAGAGCCCATTCCAACATGAACGGCTCCTGAGCATGTTCTCAAGGATCTCAAACATGTCTGACACGTCTGGATGGTCGTCAGGGGTCAATCTGACAGCTTGTCTTACTGACTAAATGGCATCTTGCAAGCCGTTAGTGTCTACTATCTTTTCTAGAGTGTATATTTTATAGTGGAAGCCTATCTTCCTAGCTTCTGACCAATTTCCCCATTTTTAACGCAAGTAGTGAATTGATACTACGATATCTCTATCCCTAGCTTTAGCTTCTTATTTATAAGTAGATACTAGAAGTTAAGTACTTTTTTTTTTAAAAGCTATAACGTACTTAATAAGCAAGTGAGTTAGACAAGCGAGTAGGTTAAAAATCCTAACCCTTATTATTATTAAGATAGTAATACTGCTATAATTTATCTAATTAATTAAAACTAATTGCTATACTCTTCTCTAGATAGCTGAATATCCTCCTAATATATTCTTATATTATGCCTAGTCTTTCTATATATACTATAACACTAAATACCTAGTCTAATTAACCTTCCCTAATTACTACTTCTTAATAACTTAGCTACTACCTATATATTTATATCTATTTAATTAATTACTTATAATGCTTTTTCTACTATTATTGCCCCTCTTTTTTATAGTTTTATCCTTTTTGCCCTTTAATGCTAGCTTAATATACTATTTACCTCTTTAAGATTTTAAATCTAGTCTCTTAATAAGATAACCTTATATATAACTGCTAATATTACTTTAATATTTAACTTAATAGCCTTAATTATTAACTCTAGTAAGCTACTTTTATATATAATAATTTATTTAATAAGGTATTTAAATTATAATTAAGCTTTCCTTACTATCTTTAGGGTCTTTAAAACCTATAGGCTTATTAGTTAGCTAGCCTCCTAAGGAGGCATTAGGGTTTATAGCTATATATTAAGCTTTAATATAATAGTTTCTAAGTTAAAAGGGTAAAGCCTAGCTCCTTTAAAAGCTCCCTTAATATTGCTTTTTATAAAAGTAACTTAAAAAGCTATATAAAAGGCTAAAAAGAACTTAATCTTAAAAATATAAGTTATAAAGCATTTAATTAAATGCTCTATTTCTTAACTATAAGTATTCTTTAGTATTAAAAAGCACTTAATATTAAGAGGCTAAATATAATAAGTAAGGTTTCTAAGGGATAAACTAGTCTATATTAGGTTTATATTAGCAGATATATAAGGCATTACTAAGTAATAGTAAAGTATTATATTTCTTAATAGTAAATAGAGCAGTCTAAGTGTATTTAAGTAAAGAGGTCTTATTAATAGCTAGTAAGCTAACTATACTATTTAATACTAACTAAAGGTATATATACTAGGTATATTTCAGAGGGATTACAGTTTAAATTGTAATTTAAAACTGATAATTACAGTCTAAACTGTAAGTAGTAATATATAATTACAGTTAGAGTTATAAGTATAATATTTATATTCCTTATAATTAGTAGAGAGACTAAGTAGGGTATATATAATATAAGTGTTAGAGTTATAATATAATTTCTCCCTTCTATTAGGTCTTATCCTTAAGGCCTTATATATTTTCTTTTATAGACTAATCTCTTTTAGTAGGTATTAACTTAAACTTATATTTTTCTAAAATGCTAATAAGATATTAAGTTATATAGTAAAGTATTTATTTAAAAAGTCTAAGAAACTAGTTATTTTATAAAAATTACTAGAAATTATTATTAAGTCTAATAATAAGGATAACTGCAATACTACTGCTAATTGTAAGGTACTTATTTATTTTATAAATAAGAATAGTATTCCTACTATAATGCTATATATATATTATTTTAAGTATAAGAAGGATTATTATTTTAATAATATTAAGCGTTTTATAAAGTGTTTTAAGTATATCTATTATAGCTATCCTTATAATAGTATTTAAGTTACTTTTACTTATTAGTTTTTTCCTTTTTATATTTTATAAATATTTTATATTAATTTATTTTTAGTAAATTAGATAGTTAATTAATAGGAGAAGTTAAAGGCTAAGGAGGAGGAGGCAGGTAATAGGGTTTTAATTTTATATAATTAGCTTTTTAAGTTATAAGCTTCTTTAGCTAAGGCAGTAAGCTATTTATAGCATATTTATAAAATAAAAAAGAAGGTAAAGGAGTATAGTGCTAATTTATTTAAGTATAGAGTGCAGAAGTTAAATAAGGAGGATAATATTACTTTTACTTTACAGTCTTATAAGGAGTAGGTAGTTTATAATCTTAAGTCATTAGGTATTCTTAATGAGATTAACTGGGCTTCTTTAGGTCTTAGTAATAGTTTTAGTGATATTAGTCCTTTAAAGGATCCTTTTATTAATAGAAGTTCTTTAAGAGTTACTAAGTATTAATTAAATATTTTAATAGTTCTTATATATTTTTATTTTCTAAGTAGTTTTTCTATTTTACTAAGTATATTATTTATTTATTAATCTTCTATATATCTTTAATTATTTCTACCTTATATATCTCTAGTCTATTAATTTCTTTTAATTTATTACTAATCTTAACTTATATTATATTAGCAGCTAATTTAAGTAAGGAAATATAAAAGATTAAATAGATTTTAACCTTTAGTAGTAAGTTCAGTTTATAATTATTTTCTAAGATTTTTTATAAGATTTTATAGGGTCTAATATATTTAAAGTCTAGTTTATATATAGGTCTTTTTATTATAATATTTTTTATTAAGAGGTAGACTATTTCTCCCTCTCTAAAGGTTAGTCTTTTAATCCTTTTTATATTATAGTATTTTATTATTCTTTTTCTAATAAATTTTAATTTATTTTTTATTTCTTTATATAAGTTTTTTATATCTTCTGCTTTAATTTTAGCAGTAGGATTAATTATTAGGGTTTCTTAAGCAGTATAGTAACTATTTAGTATAAAGCTAAAGTTAGTATATATTAGTATTAATTTTATACTCTTATTATAAGTAGTATTATAAGCTAATTAGGCAGTTAGTAGCTTTTTAACTTAGTTATTTTATTTATAGTTAATATAGTATTAAAGATATTATTTTAATACTTAATTTATCTATTTAATTTATTTATTTACTTATAATTAAAATACTATAATAAGTTAGTAATTAAGTCCTAGGTAGAATATAAGTGCTTATTAAAACTTAATTATAAATATTAGTTCTCTATTTAATAGGATTTCTCTAGGTAGGCTATATATACTAATAATATACCTATAGAAGATATAAGTAAGTTTTTCTATATCTATAGATTCTTTATAGGGTAAATAATAAGAAAATTTTATAAGATAATTTATAATTACTATAATACTATTATAAAAGATTCTAGTTAAGGGTTCTTTTAATAGGGGTAGCTTAGTAATAAAGTCTATTATAATTAAATCTTAAGGTCTTTAAGTAACTAGAAGTGCTTATAAGTTCCTATAGGGTTTATACCTTTATAATTTAATTCTTATATAAATATCGCATTATTTAATAATAGCTTTTATTAGTTTCTTTATATTTAGCTATTTATAATAGTTTTATAGTTATTTAAGGGTCTTTATAATGCCCTAGTATCTATATAGGGGATATTTATATATTTCCTATATTAACTGTTTTTATTATTTTTCTTTTATATTACCTTTTAAGTCTAGGATTCCTTATATTATCCTTATAATTATTCTTACTAATTAGGTAAATTAGTATTTCCCTCTTATATTAAGTTTAAAAACTTATTTTTTAGCTTTTATAATATTAGTATTATAGTTTAGTCTTTTACTAATAGTATTTATATATTTATTATTTAATCCTTTATAATATATAATTATAAAGTTAAATTTATATAAATATTCTATATAGTAGAGTTATTATTAATTTAATTCTTATATAGTTATAAAGTGTAAAATATTCTAATAGTTAGTATAGACTTTAATTTAATAGAGGCTTTTTATAAGGTAATATTTAAATTCCTTAAAGCAATTAATAATAGCTAGGAATTCTTTATTATAAATAAGGTAATTAAGTTCTACTCTATATAGTTTATATAAGTAGAAGGCTATTAAATATAGCTTTCTATTATTATCTTATTAACTAATTTATCTTCCTAAAGTGAAATCTAATAAGTCTATTTTTAACTTAATTTCCTTTATAGAGTTAAATATAATTAAAACTAGTTCTTTAAGGATTGCATCTTATAACTATTTAAATGCATCTTATATATCTTTAATTTAAATAAATTTACAGTCTTTCTTTATAAGTTCTATAAGTAGGTTTATAATCTTATTAAAGTCTTTAATAAATTATTAGTAATAGTTAGTAAATCCTAAGAAGCTTTATATTTCTTTAATAGTAGTAAGTACTAGCTAATTTTTAATTATAGTAATTTTCTTTTAATCTATTTAAATTTCTCTTAGTAATATAGTATATCCTAGGAAGTTAACTTTAGTAATATAAAAGTAACTTTTCTCTAGTTCTATTAGTAAATTAGTATCTTATAGTGCTTTTAAAACCTTATAGATATGCCCCTTATATTTTTCTTTATTATTTAAAAAGATTAAGATATTATTTAAGTAGCAGACTATAAAAACATTAAGGTATTAATATAGGATATTATTAATTATATTTTAAAAGGTTATTAAAGTATTAGTAAGTCTAAAAGGTATAACTAGGTATTTAAATAATTTAAATTTTATTTTAAAGGCAGTTTTCTATTTATTACCCTCTTTAATGCAGATTAAGTTATAAGCTCCTTTAAGATTAAGGGCAGTAAAGATTTATTTTCCCTATAGGCAGTCCTTAAGTTTTATAATAAGTAGAAGTAGTATTTAGTTCTTAACAGTAAGGGCATTTAGTTTCCTATAGTCTATAATAAGTTATAATTTCCTATTTTTCTTAAGTATAAATATTATAAGGATATAATAGGTTTACTATAATAACTAGGTAAAATAATAATAGCCTTTATAATATAATAAGACTAAAGCTTATTCCTTTTAATTATATAAGGGAATTTTAATCTAGGCCTCCTTAATAGGTTAGGGATATATAACTAATATAGCTCTAAAGCTCTTAAGTTTAATCCCTATTATATATTATTTATCTATTTATTTTAACTTATTACTATAACCTAATTGCTAGGGAGGTTACTTTCTTAATATTAATTTATAAGATAATATTAGCTTAAACTAATAATAAATAGTAGGATTAATTAACTTTTAGTATTAATCGCTAGAATTACAATAATCTATTTATAGTTTCCTAGCTATATTAATTTTAGCTTTCCTTACCTTTTTAAGCTTATAATAACTATTTTAAACTATATTAAGCTTATTATAAAGCCAGTCTTATTAAAGTTCTAAATATTACTTAATTAAATATTATACTTTTATAATAGGTTTACTGTAATAACTAGGTAAAATAATAATAGCCTCTATAATATAATAAGACTAAAGCTTGTCCCTTTTAATTATATAAGGGAATTTTAATCTAGGCCTCCTTAATAGGGTAGGGATATATAACTAATATAGCTCTAAAGCTCTTAAGTTTAATCCCTATTATAACTTTATAATTATATTTTATATAAGCTAAAACTAGCTATAAATAATAGTTAGATCTTTATATTTAGCTCTTTAGTAATTATATCTTTAAAAGATATATATCTTTAGCTTTAGTTATTATTTAATAAAGTTATAAGTCTAGTACTTATTAATAGGTAGTATATTATAGTCTATAAGTAG
The DNA here is from genome assembly GCA_017656775.1 of Fusarium louisianense. Lineage (NCBI taxonomy): Eukaryota > Fungi > Ascomycota > Sordariomycetes > Hypocreales > Nectriaceae > Fusarium > Fusarium louisianense. The sequence goes on from JAGDUV010000054.1 coordinate 38,651, forward strand.
AGAATTAGCTATTTCTTTTATAAAATGCAATTGCAAGGGAAACCCTTATATATCTAGGTTAAAAATAAACTAAATAATAATCTTCTCTTTCAGATTAAATAGTTACTACAAGTTTAAGCCAGAATTGCATTATAATTAAATGCTATTATAGCAGCGGCATAAGGTCTTAAAGGGAACCTTATATATACCTAAGGCGCATTAAAGACTGAGATTAGGGTTATCTTAAAAGGCCTAAAGGGCTAGAAGGATTCTATATTTATTTAAAGACTATAATATCTTAAGTTATTAATAATTATTTAATTAAATTAAAATGTTATAAGGTAAGGGATTTTTAACTTACTTACTTATTTAACTTACTTACTTATTAAGTATATTAAGCTAGAGACTTAATCTTTTTAATATAATATACTTAGTAAGTAAGTAAGTTAAATAAGTAAGTAAGTTAAAAATCTCTTACCTTATAACATTTTAATCTAATTAGATAATTCTTAATAACTTAATATATTACAGTCTTTAAATAAAGCTAGAATCCTTCTTATACTTTAGGCCCTTTAAAATAACCTTAATTTTAGTCTTTAGTAAACTGCAAATATATACCAGGTCCCTTATAGCACCTTATATTGCCGCTATAATAGCATTTAATTATAATATAATACTATCTAAAAGTTATAAAAACTATTTAATTTAAAAGAGCAGATAATAGTTCAGTTTATATAACAGTTAGGGTTCTAAATAGGTAAATAAGTCTGTACTAATTTATATTTACAGAGTCGTAGGGCGTTATATACTAAGCGAGAGTAAAGTATTACATTTCTTAATAGTAAATAGAGCAGGTTAAGCGTATTTAGATAAAGAGGTTTTATTAATAGCTAGTAAGCTAAGTGCTACTTATCTAGTTCTCTCTTAGAGTATATATACTTAAGGGTTTAGGTCTAATCAGTAAGGTCATTATAGGATTAGTGCTAAGTCGATAGGATTAGTGCTGATTGTCTTGGATTAGTGCTGATCGCGAGATCTTAGCACTGATTGTGTCTTCTTATAATATCAGATAATTAGTTAAAAAATATAAGGTATATATAATATAACTAAGCAGTCTTATTAGGTTATAATATAATCTCTCCCCTCCTTAGGTCTTATCCTTAAGGCCTAGTCTATAATATTTTTCTCTTATTAGGTAACCCTAGTAAGTTAACTTAATCCTATATTCTTACTTTTAAGATATCCTCTAACTGTATAGCTAAAGTAAAAAAGAAATCTACTAAGAATTACTATATATTATTAACTACTATTTCTTTATTTAGTGTTAGAATTATACTATATTCTAACTGTATAAGTTAGGGTTTAATTAATTAGTATGTTTTTAATCCTAAGAAATTAAACTGTTATAAGCCTTATGCGAAGGCTGGTTACTCTTATAATAGTTATGGTCTATCTTTATTGGCAGGTAAGTGGTTTTTTTGCGGTGTTTTAGTGTTTCTTTATTTTAATATGATATTAGCTTGTCGGCTTGCTGAGGAGAAGTGTTATCTTAAGTGAGATAAGGAGGCTGCAGAAGAGGAGTTAATTCGTCTTTAAGCCGAATCCTCTTATATTTATAGTAAGATAAATACTTAATTTTTAAAAATAACTTATTTGCAGTATTAATGCCATCAGGTAGAGGTAAAAGGTATAAATATAATTCAGTATAGTTTAAGTTTAATAGATAAGTTAGAAAAGGCAGAGAAAGATAAAAAGGCTGCATTAGAGTTAGTTATATTAAATGGTGAATTCTGGGATTAGTCTGCTATTATAGAATAGTCTACTTTTAAGTCTCTTGGCCTTAGTTTATTCCTTAGTCCTTTTTCTAATGCTACTAGTAGAAGTTCTTTAGGAGTCGCTAGGTATTAATTAGGTATTTTAGTGGTTCTTATGTATTTTTATTTTCTAGGTAGTTTTTCTATTTTACTAAATATATTATTTATCTGTTAATTTTTTATATATCTTTAATTTCTTCTGCTTTATATGCTTTTAGTCTATTAACTTCTTTAGGCTTATTATCAGTTTTAACCTAAATAGTATCTACAGCAAGTTTAAAAAGGGAGATATAGTAGATTAAGTAAAGTCTAACTTTAGGGGGTAAGTCTAAGTTATATATATCCTTCTTAACTTATTATTTAACTTTATACAGTTTAATGTACTTATAGTTAAGTTTATATAAGGGTCGTTTTATTATAATATTTTTTATAGAGAGGTAGACTATATCTCCCTCCTTAAAGGTTAGTCCCTCTACCTTCTTTATATTATAGTAACGCTTTATCTATTATCTAATATATTCTAGTTCTTTTTTTATTTCCTTATGTAGGTTTTTAAGGTTATCCGCTTTAAGTATTACTATAGGATTTATTATCTTAGGATCTTATTTATTATAATAAGCGTTAGGTATAAATCTAAAATTAGCGTAAGCTGGTATTAACTTAGTGCTCTTATTATAGGCAGTATTATAGGCAAATTAGGCAATAGGTAGCTTTTTAACTCAGTTATCTTATTTATAGTTAATATAGTATTATAAGTATTATTTTAATACTTAATTTATTTATTTAGTTTATCTATCTATTTACAGTCTAAATGCAGTAAATAATTAATAATTTATTCCTAGTAGGGCTAAGAGTGCTTGCTAGAATTTACTAGTAAATATTATTCCTCTATCTAATAGGATTTCAGATAGTAGTCTATAGTCTTAAAAGATTTAATTATAAAAGATATATGCTATCTATTCTGCTTTAGTTGCTTCCTAATAAGGGATATAGTAGTAGAATTTAGTCAGTCAGTCTACTATAACTAATATACTATTATAAAAGATTTCAGTTAAGGGTTCTTTAGATAGCGGTAGCTTAATTATAAAGTCTATTATAATTAAATCCTATAGTTATTATACTACTGGTAGGGGTTAAAGTTCCCTATAAGGCTTATATCTTTTTACTTTAGTTTTAGCGTATAAGTTATATTATCTAATAATTTGTTTAACTGTTTATTTGCATTTTTCCTAATTAAAGTGTTTTTACACTTTCTTTAGGGTTTTTATAATGCCTTGGTATCTATATAGGGGGTACTTATATAGCTTTTATATTAATTCGTACTGTAATTCCTTAGGTACCTGAGTTTTATTATATAGGTATAGGGTAGCTTTATTATTCTGAGGTTTAGGCTCGTCTGGTTTTCTTTAGTTTTATATTTCCCTTTCCTTATGCCAGTATATTATAGCTCCTTTTTATTTTATAATAAGTCCTAATATTTAAGCTTACTAGGTGAGTTTATATTCTCTATTTAGTATTTCTTTAAGGAGTTATTCTTTAGTCTTAATAGTGCCTATATCTAAGTCTAGTCGCCTGCTAATAGTATTAGCTCTTCTGTTATTTAATCCTTTCTAGTAGATAATAATAAAGTTAAATTTATATAGATACTCTATATATCTAGTCTATTATCTATTAAGTTCTTATATTATAGTAAAGTAAATAATATTCTTATAGTCTATATAGACTTTAATTTAGTATTTACTTCCTATAAGGTAATGCCTAAATTCCTTAAAGCAATTAAAGATTGCTAAGAACTCCTTATTATATATAGGGTAGTTAAGTTCTACTTTATATAACTTATATAAGTAGAATGCAATAGGGTGTAGTTTTCTATTATTATTGCATTATCTGATCTATCCTCCTAGTATGTAGTCTAAGGCATTAGTTTTAAGTTTAATTTCTTTATTAGGGTTAAATATAATTAGTATTAGTTCTTCTAGGATAGCGTCTTATAGCCTTTTAAATGCTTTCTAAGTGTCTCTAAGCTATATAAATTTTTAATCTTTCTTAATAAGTTCTATTAGTAGTTTTACAATTTTACTAAAGTTCTTAATAAACCTTTAGTAGTAGTTAGTAAAGCCTAAAAAACTTTATACTCCTTTAATGGAGGTAGGCAATAGCCAGTCTTTTACTGCTGAGATTTTCTTTTAATCTATTTAAATCTTTCCTAATATAATAGTATATCTTAAAAAGTCTACTTTAGTAGTATAAAAGTGATATTTTTCTAGTTTAACTAGTAGTTTAGTATCTTAAAGTGCTTTTAAAACCTTATAGATATATTCCTTATATTCTTCTTTATTATCTAAAAAGATTAAGATATCATCTAAGTAGTATACTATAAAAATGTTAAGATACTATTAAAGTATATAGTTAATTATCTTCTGGAAGGTTATAGGTGCATTTATAAGTCTAAAGGGCATTACTAAATACTTAAAGAGTCTAAATTTAGTTTAAAATGCTATCTTCTACTTATCTCCTTCCTTAATCCGTATGAGATTATAGGCGCCCTTAAGGTCTAGAGCGGTAAAGATCTATTTTCCTTATAATCAGTCCTTTAATTCCATTATAAGCAGAAGTAGTATCTAATCCTTTATAGTGCGCGCATTTAAATCTCTAAAATTAATAATAGGTTATAGTTTTCCATTTTTCTTAGGGATAAATATCATTAGGGCTCCTATAGGGGATACTAATAGTCTAATATATCCTTTCTATAGTCCTTCCTATATATACTCCCCTAGTTCCTTAGACTCTTATTTATTAAGTAGATAGATCTTTTATAGGGGTATATTATCATTAGTAAGGATAATCTTATAGTCCTAGCGGTTATACTTAGGTATCCCTATATCTAATTCTTCTTAAAATAGTTTATTATAAATCCAGTATTCTTTTAGTACGTTTTATAGTCGATCTTCCTTTTTAATAGTATTATCTTCCTTTTATAGGTCTTATTTTATTAAGATCTTAAGGATTTATCTTTATTATCTGCTTATTATATACTTCCTTTTTCTCCTTCTTAGAGGTATTAAAGACTCTGCTTTAATCTTTTCTATACTGAGCTTAGTTATAGTTTAAGATCTCTTATTATTTATTATAGTTATTATTCTATTATTATCTAAGTTCCTTAAGGTAAGAACTTAGCTATTTATCTAGTTAATATTTAAGTTTATTCTTTTAAGCTATAGTATCCCTAGTAGCATATCTGCTATTCCTCCTAAGGGAATAATATTAAAGCTGACTCCTTAATTTCTTTTTAGGATTTTTACCTTAAGGTAATTAACCTCTTAGTCTATAACTCTATTATTGTAATTAAAGAGCTATCCTTCTATATTAACTATTAGATAGGGCTCTATCTTCCTCTGCTATTTAATACCTAGCTCTATAACTATTTTTAAATTAATAAAGTTGCATTTAGCTCTATAGTCTATCTAAGCGTTTAGCTATCTCCCCTTAACTTAAACCTATAGTACTAGGCGGTTAGGCTTACTGTCTTATATAGCTCCTAGAGCACTTTATAGTTTAAGCCCTACTTATTCCTATACTTTACTCCTCTATAGCTCTATTATAGAAGGCATTTATCTTTTCCTAATTTAATGCATTAATATCGTTTATATTTATTATTATTACAGTCTTTATAATTATTTTCTATTTCTTCTTATTTAGGCTCCTCTCTTAAGGGTTTATTAGCTTCTTTAAGGATCTTTAGGCTTTCCTAAATGTCTTCTTTAGATTTTAGGGATTATTCCTATTATTAATAGTAGGCTAGGTAGAATTAGAGTTCTATTACTCTTAAGTTTTTATACTAAAAGTGTATTAAATATCCTATTGCTTCTTCTATTAGGTATAGCCTATTATTAGGCGTCTTTAGTATAGTTACTAGAAAATAGTTATTATTTTTCTTACTTTCTAGGTGTATTTAATACTAATAATAGCAGTAAGATATCTATGCGATTTTATAGTATTATAGGTATATAGGTAGAGTTCTTATATCGTCTTTAGGGTTAAACTTAGGTTCTTTATAATAAGGGTTTATAGCTTTAATTATATAGTAAGCTCAAATGTGTAGGCGCGTTATTCAGTCGGTATCTCTATATTCTTTTGCTCCCTAGATATATAGTTCTTCCTTACTGTAGTAGATATATAGTCCTTCTTTATTATATAATAGTATATATACTTGCTTCTATTTGTTTTTAAGCCTTTTATCTTCCTATTAAAGGTAATGCGCTATTTCTCTAGCGGCTCCTCTTTATTTCCCTATACTGTATAATTATCTAAAGTGATAGATATATAGCTGATATACTGCTTCCCTTTCTTTTATAATTTCTTCTTCCTTTTCTTAGACTTTAGTTTATATAGGGATATTATTAATTGCCTAATTAGGTTGCGAGCTGGTTATTATATCTGGGGTTGTTATTATTTTAAGCGTCTGTATGTTCTTCTAGTACCAGTCTTATACTCATTATTGCGTTCTCTCTTTCTCTTCTTCCGTTCAATTATAGTATCTCTCTCATTAAGCTTTAGCTTTTTCTTCTATTGTCTTAGTTCTGTTTTCTTATTTATAGCGTTCTAGAATTTCCTTTTTTAACTTAAAAGGGTCTTTAGGTTATTATACTGAGCTCTCCTTATAGTGGTTTTTCCAATTGGCCTTGCTTGGTTATTTAACTAAGGCTGTTTTATTAGCCGCATTATAACCACTTCGATATATTCCGAGTATCTGTATTTATAATGCTATCTGTGGTTCCTTGATGTTAATTAATCCTAGTGTCTGCCTACCTTGGTTTAGGTTTTATGGTTTCTTTAGCTAAGGATATTGTCGTGCTATATGTCCTATTTAGTTGCAGTTATAGTATTTACACTTGCTTAGGTCCCGTCGTGGTCCTAGCGTTTAGGTAGCTCCTAAGTCTATTGGTCCTGGCTGTATGCCATATGATATGTTATACTGACGATTTTTTCCTTAGTTAGCGTAATATTAGGGTCTATAGATAGGGGCATTTCGGTTATTTTATCCCTTTTGCGTTTTCTAGTGGAATTATCGATTGTCGATTTTGACTGCTCGGTTGATGTATTTAATAAGCGTCTTAGGTCGTTTTTCCTTATATAACTCAGCTTATACTGGTTCCTTAAGGGCATTAAAGAAGCTAGATATAAGTGCTTCTTATCCCCAGTTCAGCTTAGCGGCAAGCTGAAGGTATTCTGCTCCTAGTTTAAATATAAATTGGTTCTGCCTAAGCATCTTGATTTTTTATTTAGCTTAAGTTATTTTATTAATAGTGCTAAAAGTTACTTTAAGTGCTTTTTTAAATTCTCTATAATCCATATAGTAGCTATAAGTATATAGTTCTAGTGCTTTTAGGTCTCCTTTTATAGTTTAATCTTTTAAAATAGGTTAAAACTATTATACTGCAGTTCCTTTAAGTCTTCCTAATATATAATATGTTTTATTAGACTTATCTTAAAATTAGGTAGGGTAATAGGATATAAAGGCCTTATATTAAGTAAGGAAGGTTATTAGTTTTATAGGGGTTTTATTAAATATTTCTAGCAGGTTTAATTTAAGAATTTCTCTTGCGTCTTTACTGTTTATAGCGGTATTTATTAGCATATGCATTTCCTACAGTCCATTTTAATTATTCTGGTTCTACTAGTTCTATAGAGCTAGTGCTTCTTTAAGAAGGTGCTAAAGGTTCTTAATATCGGCGGTTATACTGGTGACTTACTTATATAGCTATTTAACCTCTATATTATTAGAGCTCTCTAAGTCGGTATCTATTTCTTCCTAAAGGTTAAGTGCTTTATAGATAGAGGTAGCATTATTATTAGCAGTATTTTATTACTAGATAGGAGTAATAAGGGCAGCTATTATATAGGATATTACTTAATATCTTAATATAGTATAGTCTAAATAAGAGCTATTAATATATAATAGTTAGGGTTTTAAATAGGTAAATAAGTCTATATTAGTTTATATTTATAGAGTTATAAGGCGTTATATATTAAGCGAGAGTAAAGTATTATATTTCTTAATAGTAAATAGAGCGGGTTAAGTATATTTAGGTAAAGAGGTTTTATTAATAGCTAGTAAGCTAAGTGCTACTTATCTAGTTCTCTCTTAAAGTATATATACTTAAGGGTTTAGGTCTAATCAGTAAGGTCATTATAGGATTAATGCTGAGTCGATAGGATCAGTGCTGATCGTCTTGGATCAGTGCTGATCGCGAGATCTTAGCACTGATTATATCTTCTCGTGATATCAGATGATTGGTCGAAAAATATAGGGTACATGTAATGTGACTAAGCAGTCTTGTTAGGTTGTAACAGTTTATTATTAACTTAAATTTATAAGGATTTCCCTTATAATAGCGTTTTATAGAAGAAATAGCTAATTCTCTACTTACTGACTGTAATATA
>JAGDUV010000055.1:0-43609 GCA_017656775.1 Fusarium louisianense
TTATTGCTAATTGAATTAAGAAGGTTAGATTTTTGGGACACTCGCTTATGTGGGACACTCGCTTATAATGTACGTTACTGACTAATCCTCTATTCATTATTGATCAGTGACGTACGAGGACCAATGGTGGCTTTGGGCGTCAAGACGTGGGATCTCGTAGACAAGAATATAGAGAAGTAGGCATTCGGTAGCGTCAGCTTCCTCAGGAATGGACATGATAACTTATTAATCCTCTTGATTCTCCAGATCTTGGATGACTATTCATATGTATATATCACATCTCAAGCTGAGTTTACGTTGAAAAGTTAAGGTTCATTACTGTGGCATCTTGTATAATGAGTGGTGACCAATTAAATGCCAAAAACTGGGTGAGCGACGCGACACTAATTGGCTGAGATTTCCCGTCTCCCTGACAGTCCACCGAAGCCACTGAACGAAGCCCACTGAATTTCCCGGCCCGTAACTCTAGTAAATCAATTGATTCACCACAAACAAGTCATGCAAAATAACAACAGTCTGCGGAGCGGCTGAACCTATTTCAATCGAAATCGAAACAAAGCCAATTAGAAAAACATTCAATCATCAAACCCCATCTTAACCTGACCACGGATTTTTGCTCAACTGCTGCAAAGATGTTGACGGACGCCAGAACGACCCTACCGGCTAATACAGTTCATTCGACAGCACGCTGAACATTGAGTGATGATCAAGCCACACTGAAGTGGTGGCGACCAATAAACAGGCCGTTGGTCGAAACCCGCTGTCACACAAACCGATTTTAAGTGTCTGTCCCACTGAGCTTACGGGGCATATCCACCGAAGCGCGGCGAGTCTATTACCACAGATCCTGGCATCAGCGTGACATATCTAGGGTAGGTATCCTAACGTCAACCACTGGATGAACAGCACAACAAGACACGCTGAGTCTTACATTAACACATGTCTCGTGGATAAGGATGACTAAAACTGGTCACACAATTCTGGGAGTGGGTGGTGAGACTAAATTGATCTTCCTTGACAAATTCTATCAGCTTAGTAGACTACCACTAAAACAACCACATTTATTTTACCAGCTTTCTCTTACCTGTCATCTGTATTCTCAATTCGAAATACCAATAAACAAAGTCAAAGTATGGCGCTTCGATATCGTAGTTTAGTCGAATATAAAACTCAACATGAGATTGGACTTGTAGAGTCGCTTGAGTAGGTTTCTGCTCCCCAAAAGCGGCCGCAGGATGAATAGGACGCTTTACTTAAAAAGTTGAAAATCACGGATGATCTTAGTAAGAGTATGGACGATCTTGAAGACTTGATGAATACAATACCCATTAAAGTCAACTACATTACTCTAGTATGAGTATCTGATAGAGCACCACGGATTCAGGTGAAGCCTTGATGAAGTTTGAATGGATACAGAGTAATGTGGGTCTGCCGCTCAAAGAGATGACGCTTTCCACATTCCTTAACCTTTTGCGAGCTTCCTATCTAATTATAACGCCTTTCTTCCTGATATATTATATTTTAGCTGGTGCATACATATACGGAGACCTGATATCTTTACCTTTAGCTATATATGCAAACTTAGGCTTAACCCAGTAAGGCTTTGCAAGCAGTATATATAAATGCTAAATAAGTGCTAATACTATTAAGCCTAAGAGTAAAATTAACCTATTAAAAGTAAAACTATTAATTTTTAATTAGATTATTTACTAGAGGATAATAGATATATAAGCGCTTTTAATAGTTATATATAATATATATATTAATCTCTATTTTATTATAATATCTTTAAAATCTAATAAAGATAGAACTATAGTTATTAATATTTTAAGTATTATTGCACTAAAGAACTTAAATATAGCACTTATGCTATTAGGGACTAACTTTAATGCCACTAAAGAAGAGAGTAATTAGCTAGGGAAAAAAATAGACCTAATAGAGAGAATACTGTTAGTAATTGCTTCCTAAGCGAGGGCATATTAGATAATAGATGGCATAAGGACTAGCTGATATAGTAAATAGACGATATCGCCTAAAATCGATGTAAAGAAAACTGATGAGTTTAGATAGAGGTAGGTGCCTATGCTGCAGGTTACAGGCGGCTTTATATACAACGAGGTTCGTTCATCCGCTATGCCAGGTATGGGTATGTCCGGAAGACCATAACGGCATAACGCTTAAGCATGACAGGATAGCGGGGCCCTAACCTATGTAGCATAACTCCCGGACTGTTGATAGAGATCATTTAATAATGGGATTGATAATCATAATTCTTCAGGCCAATGTTACAGTCGGCACCGCCGACGCGTTTCTCCTTGCCAGAGCTAAGCTTTTCATTTACCTTGAGGTAAGTGTCCTCAAGGAACCTAAACCATTGGGTAATGTTGACGTATACGCTATTTGTCTGGATGATGCCACTGAAAGTACAGTCTGACCTTCTAGACCGGCAAAGATGGACGAGCTGTCTTGAAGCACGGGGGAAAGCAGCACATTCTACGATGCCATCAAGCGAATCGAGCGGGCTGATTAGCTTATTGGTGCCATAGGCCAGACTCGCAACTTCCAGGATCTATAACAGCCCTACCCTCAGCTGTTCAACGCAAACTTCCTCAGAGCTTACCCTTAGGGTGGCAATCAGGTAGATTCCAACAGCCGTCAGCTCGTCAAGGCCGACGGGCAGCCACGGGACAGCGTCTGGCAATTGGACGTGAACAGCTTGGGAGATATTCTAATTTCCACTAATGCACCAAATAACATTGCCGACGGATTGAACATTGGTTGAAGTATCGTCAAATTGATGGACTCGCACTAATGCGGAAGTAGGCTACTGACAAGAGCTCATTCTTCACCTGCCATGCCGATGAGGCTGAGTTTTAGATGTTCAGCAGAGCTCACAACTGATGCCATCTAAAGCCAAGGTTCCTACCGTCCTGGCTGCACATATTGATGTTGAGACTTCATGAGGCTGTGGTTTTACTACAACCTTTGAGGAATTATATATACTTCTTTTTTTGCACAGTGTTGGTGTAAAAATATGGTTGTTTGCCTTAAAAATACCATGGCCACTTTAGTTATTAAGATAACTCCTTGACATCTCGGTTACCAGCCTACATAGTTCCTTCAGTAGATCTTGTTTAACGAAATGCCAATGAGCCCAACCGAAAAGCTCTTCCGTATGAAGGTCGTCGCCTCTTTGATATTTAACAACCCAGATTCAACGTTTACTGAAATCTGAGCCTGAGTTCAATGACGTATGAAATTTGTGGTCATGAAGACGCGACTACCTCGCCCTTGAGTATAAGCGCTTTTGCAGCTGTAAAATACTGAATATCGTCAAATAACGTATCAGCAGCTTCTCCCTTGGAAGCAGCAGAGAATTGATCGAGATCCTTCCACCTCAAAACTGTTTGGACTTGGTAAGGCGAACCGGGGGGGAAGGTAATAGACTCCCAACCTAGAAGCCCAAAGGGACCCCATAACCTATATAGCCAATAGTTAGACACTGGTTGCCAGAGCGCTCTCAACGACTTACGATGAGACCATAGGCATGTGAACTTTGATATAGTAGTCCAGATCAAATGGAACATTTGAGGGGTAAAGAATGTACACTTGTGCCATTGAGACGATGTTCTTATGGGAGTTTCTTGATAGTGGATGCGATATGAAATGAGGAATAGTTGATGATGATACCTTTGAGCGACGTATTGAAGAGAAATCGTTGTCCTTATATTAACCTTTGGGTTTAAGGGGTTATTTGATAGTTATGGAGTCATTTAATAAATTGTTCTGCCAAGAAGAATAAATACCAATAAGGCCATTCTTTAAGAATTTATATAGTAAATACTAGGATTAACTTTTCAAAAATGATATAGGAGTTATGTAAGCGTTGGATAACAGTTATCCGAAGTTCAGATTCTATCTATCTATTAATAATACAGTGGACGAAAAATGGAGAATGTAAAAGGAAAGCATTATAATGCCCCATTTATTGGACCCGGTATGATCTCAGAGCATTATGGATTCAGTTTGAAGATATTTCCTGTACCCCATAAGTGGGTTATTGAATCAGTCACTTGTGACCGTATTGACTAAAGAAACCTCTCGGTTCCATAACGTTATCCGGTGCTGTGGATATAATTAAAACTTTTCTTAGACGTTTAGAAGTTCCATCAGAATGACTAATTTGCATCATGTTACTCCACAACATCATCTAGGATAACGTTTTAGTTATCTACATATAGTGAATTGTATATACTGCCACAATGAAAATCCCTTCTGTACTCTCATCTTCCAACAACTATCAACACCATGTACAAACCAACTCTTTTGTGTATTGGCTCAGGGCCAGGTATTGGCCGTTCAGTTACCTCCCTTTTTGCAACGAAGCACTATAAAAATGTTGCCCTGATCGCTCGGCGCCCTGAACAACTGAGGATCGAAAAAGCTGCCGTGCAAGAGGCAGCAGGCCAGAGTGTCAATGTGCAAACATATGCTCTTGACGTCACTGATACCGATGCATTATTGTCCGCTCTTAATCACATCGAAGAAGATCTGGGCAGAATCGAGTGCGTTTTCTACAATGCCGCTCGAGTGCAAAACTCTTCATTTTTCGAATATGATGTTGAAGAGATCGAATATGACTTTAAGGTATAGCACTAGACCCTCCTACTTAATTGCTTGTAGTAGTTAACCAAACCTAGATCAGTGTTTCCGCACTCTACACTACCTTACAGTACTCGATGCCCCGTCTTGTTGAACTGGCAAAAACCCCATCGCAATACAAGCCAGCTTTGGTTGTTACTAGCTCTATGTTACCATTTGAGCCAATGACTGATCTATTTGCCTTGTCACTCGTCAAGGCTGCGCAACTCAACCTGGTTCATAGTCTAGCTAAGGTATACAAACCCCAGGGAGTTCACGTGGGTGTTATTAATGTTGCAGGGTTTGTTTCTGAAGAAGAGAAGGAACGAAATCCCAAGAACATTGCGGACAAAACGTGGGAATGGTTCACATCGGATGTAGAAGATATACCCTTTGAGGTTCGAATTTGAAGTTACAATAGTGCCCTACATATTGGATTATAGAGAAATACAAGAAATGGTCTTTCTTTCTTGCATGGCTTTCTTTCTGTATCATGGATTTTAACATTTTAATAATAGTAGGTTAATGCTAGGGAAGTGCAGGAATTGTAACAGATTGGGTACACTAGGGTAAAAGAATACAAGTTTTACATATTGGGTACAGGCTGTTAAATATAAAATCCTGATATCCTTCTTTCACTTAACCAGGTGCCGTGTTGCGCGTCAATTTGTTAGCTACAATTCCATCACGCTCTGATCGTCCACTTCTCTTCCTCGCAGCCTGACCTCCTTCAGAACAACACCCCCAGTATAGATAGAAAACACAATAGCACCAATCACAGAATAGGCAATGATTGGACCCGAGGATGCACCGGAGAGTTGCAAACCGGTCCCACCGTTAATGATACCAATAAACATCAGCGCCCGGCCAAACCAGATGTGACCGTAACTGACTTTAGTTCGTCGCTCATACTTGACGTAATTTCGGTGGTGAATCCACCCTAAAATGGGCTGCACGACCATCAAAATGCAGACAAAGGTGCCGAGCACAACGTGAGGGTCGGAGATCCACTAGAAAGTACTTAGTCGGTATTATCTAAAGGGCAGTTTATGGACAGCATACATCACCGCTGCGGTCAGCAGCAATCTTGCCAACACCAAAGCCGGCACACATGCCAATGAAGACGATGATCTGCCATGAGGCATGAATGAGCCACTTCCTGATGAGAGGCATAAGGAAGGACCCAATTGGGAAACCAAGCAAGAAGACAATGGACATAATAACACCATGGATTGTCCCGGTTGTCCCGGTCTTGTTATCCCCATTTCCGCGCTCAGCTGTAGCACCGTCGCTTAAGCCAGAACTGGGCTGAGTACTCGATAGTACTGGCCATACTAGAACTGGAAAATATAAGTTGTCAGTGATTAACCACCGCGTTCTCGAGACTTTCCCGTCGCTTACTAGCAAATGCCAAGGCGGAGGCAATGGGCGTCCTCGATATATACTTCATGTTGAAGAATTGTGAGATTGCGAATAATTATAGTAACTATGAGTAAAACAAGCGTTTGAAATGAACACTAATATTGATAATTCAGGAGAATCTTGTAGTAAAGTTAACTAGCTATTGTCGCTCTATTGCGGATCAAGGACCGTATTTATATTCTGCTTCTGCAGTCACTTACTATGAACCACATCAACAAGACTTTCTTAAGCTGCGCTAAATCTTATTCGTCATCACGAATAGCAATAAAGATAGCCTTGGTTTAGATTACTGCGCCTCCACTATCCAGTCTCAGGCCTTGTGTGACTTTATATCCGGGCGATCTCTTGGTCTCTAATAGAGTTGAGTGGTTAGAATTCTAGATAGGAATATGTCAGCCTACCCTTCATACCAGCATCTGCTAATCCTATTCCCTCCAGAGCAAATCAGATTTTAGGGATGACTGCACTGCCCCTTGAGGATGGTGGCATAAGTTAGCGGTTAACGTCACCTAGTACGACTCGGGCCTCTAAAAACTGAGGTGTGTAAGCCCTATGGCCTCTAAATAGCTTAATTCGTTTTGACCCTTGTCACGCTAAAAGGTTAATCTCGGACTAAAAAAAAAAAGTGCCGTGACCGAAGGACTGCGCCGTTCGGCATCGGCATCGGCCCTAGTATACCCGTGACTGAAATAACTATGCCGGTCGGCGTCGGTTGTTACATTTCCGTGACCGGTTTAACCCCAACATCACTCACCGCCTAACTTTTATTCTTCGGTCTTTAGAAGTGCATTTCGTTTTATGGTTGGATTTCTTGTATTTCATTCGCCATTTTCAATACATTATAAATACGTTGTTTATCTCCTGAATCCACCATTCATTACATTCAGTTTTGGATTCTTTACTACTTAACAGTCTTACGCTGCGACGTCAGGCTCGTTGGACAAATCATATGTGTAGGTGCTTCTGCTACTGCTGCTTCTAATCCTAGTGCCCAGGGAACCGCCACTCGCTAGAACCACAGCCGAATAACATAACATATCGAAGCCCTATTTATTCTATAACTCTTAAATAAGACATTAATATAGAAGGCTCTCAATCATATTCTAAATACTTCCCATGCTCTTGTCCTCCTGTGCCATTTTCTTTTATTGCGTTATTAGATCGGATGTCCTAATCGACTAAAGTCCCTACCTGCCTGCGGCTATCCTTAGTCGCGCTAACGAGTGTTCGATCAGACTTATCTGCAGGAGGAAAGCTTACACATTTTCTATATTGATAAGAACTGGGTCGACACTCTTATAGATGGTGCTTTTTCCTTAGGTAGACGTCTTAGTACCGACGAGGATTGCGTCGCTATCAAGAAGACGCTCAATGACTACATTACCAGCACACATGATGGAACAGATCATCGTGTCTAGATACCAGCCTACAGGTTTTACGTTCACTCAGACCTAGTGACCATGTTCCCTGGCCTTCGTGTCGAATTCGTGTCAAATGAGCCCTCAAATCAGCGGGCCAGCCTCCTCCAAAAGGTGCACCTCCTTTTCGTTACGAAATAGTCACCGATGGCGTCATGATGACATTCATAGACCGTGTTTCTGGTTCCGACCAGTTTTCTTCTCTCATCTTGACGCAACCCCAACACCAGCAGCGGTTCACTGTAAGTCGTGGTCTTGATAGTGGTGAGCTGAAGGTGGATATCAGACGATACACTCTTGGTCAGTCGACTCGGGAAAGCGATGAGCATAGACATGAGATTCTAACCGAGATCAAAACACCCCTACTGGAGATAACTCATTAAACAGCATATTTATATAGGGCTCGCAACCCTACTAAAGTCTCATAACGGAGAAGCCAGTTCTGTACTTAGGCGCCACTGCAATACTTGATGGCCGAGATGCATTGGTATTTTTTATAAGTCCTGGCCAGCTGTTTAAGTATCTGTAGGTGGGGCCGATTAAGAATGTCGCTGATGGCGAAGTGAAGGAGCTTGTGAAGAAACGTTATTGTTTCGGCATTATCTTCCGGGAGTGAAAGTTAAAAGCGTCATAGGTCGTCAGAATTCTTCTTAATAGATACGGCGGCACCTTCCGAAAATCCACCGTCAAACATCGCTCTATATACAAGTGATAGGAGAGAGAAGTCTTTAGATGACACGAGTAACTCCTGTGTTTGTTTAATATTTCCATCGACAACTTTTGGTTCATCAGCGGCGTAAGGATTTTCATCAGAACTGCAGATCGAGTTTTCTAAATCGAGTGCTGGCAGAGGCTCTGTCTGGTGCAGGTGAGGGCGGCGGCAGTTCGTACGACATCAGCAACAGGATTCCCCTTCAAGGTCTTCGATTATACGTGATGGCATTGCCAGGCAAAATAATGCTAGTTGCGACCTTAGACTGACCCGGGCTATGTAATATTATTACAATATCGGTTTAGACAGAGGCATTCTACTATATATTTTCAGTAGGATCCTTCCTTGAGTTTATTGGACAGTCGATTACGACTTGTAAACAATAGATCGCCTCGGCTATTGATGTTTTGTAAGCTTGTTAAGCTAGCTAATACTAAGGACATACTATACATGTCATGGCATTAGGGGGGCTGTCGATTTCAAGGACTCATCCAACCGCAGGATGTTAGTATGTTTGCTTTTTGAAGCGTGAATCACGATGCGCAGAGGTTTAGACAGCGAGATGTAACCAGTGAGTGGCCTTCCCCTCTTAGTATCGCAAGCTTGGCGGCAGGTTGTGCTTCTGTGCCAATGTGGGGCTGAAGATAGAGCAGCCAATCTGAGGAGTTGTCTCTGTTCGGTAGCTGTATGTTTGAGCTAACTCTTCTGAATGAAATACCATGCATAAAAAGGAAAGAAAAGAAAAAAGTCTTTAATTAATTAACTTACTGCTGCTAAATACTATTTATGACCTGAACCTCCACGATAGTTTATATTATCTCTTAGGAGAAAGACAACATAACACCAGCGTATTGCTGTTTTCAGTTTACAAAACCTCTATTGAAGGCTTAAAAATGGCTGCTGTGACGCTCATAAAAGTCAGAATCTTGCTCGACTTGCAATCTGCTCAAAACACCACACGAGCTTTCAACAGCACTATCCCACCAGAGATCGTGGGACTTATCCGCAGTGAGCTCATAAGTAGTGCTGTGGCGTCACGTCCCGATATCCTCATGAGCAACATAGAGCATCTCTCTAAGCTTATCAAGAAAGTGAAGCACCAGATTGTTAAGCTTTACCGATCTGTCAACGAGTATAACTCTCACTTCTGGCGCTTGATGTTGTGTAGTCCAGTATCGGCCGCTTCGCAAAGACCTGAAGCGTACTCCACTGGAACGAAGGAGGAAGCCTGCTTGACCATTGAGCAATGTCTTGCTTCTTGGGTCGAGACTCCTGGAGCCTTCCAGTTGATGAAGGATTTGAGTCAGGCTATTTAGAGGGCTCGGTGTTCGGCTCTTTGGGCTACGTCAAGGCTATCAGGCTGTATAGTAGGCACTGCATGGTATCATCGAACTGCAAAACCAAGTGTATTGGTATTTGTTCAATACTTGAGAAACAGCCCTGCCCCCAATAGTCGGCATCTTACTAACTTGGTGGTCTTATCATATCTGCTCGACCCATCCTGAATGACTCATCTTCACCCCACTAATTATAATAAAATCAGTGACGTTCCTCGGGCGCTGAGTTGAGCTCGAAAGTCCCCCATTTCTACCTTGATTAGAGAAAGTGAAGCTGGCAGAGCCAAAGCGAACAAAGCCAATGCTAGGAATCAAATCCGTTGCTATAGTCGGAGGCGGCGCATCCGGTTAGCTTATCTCAATTATGCTTCTGTCACTACAAGCCTGACCAAAACAGGGACTGCAGCCGCCGCGGCGCTCAAAGCTGAAGATTACTTTGAGAAGATCAGGGTCTTTGAGAGGAGGGAAGCTCCCGGCGGAACATGGTAGTCTATTTAACTTCATAAACCGAGACTTGTGGAAGACTGATAACAGAATTCAAACCTAGGTTATACGATCCAATCCCTCCCTCGCCGCCACCTATCCAACCTGGAGCTCTGCCTCCGAAGGTCAATTCCCAACTCGAAATACCCAGCAAACTGCCCCAGACGGTTCCACATAACACGCAAGAGCGTTTCCAGGGTACTCCGATTTATGAGTCCCTGATGTAAGTCTCATGGTATGTATCGATTCAAATATATCAGCACTGACGCAACTTTAGAACGACCGTCCCAGGGATCGCTATGGGGTTTTCGGACAAGAGGTTTCCCGAGGGTCCTTTCGTGTCTCACGACATCCCTCGCATGTACCTTCAAAACTACTATACACTCCACAATATGGAAGATGTTCTAGTGCTCAACACAACTGTCGAAGATCTCAGCAAGATAGCAACAGGAGGTGGACGAAGCTGTTGGAGGTTGACCTTACGCAAGCATAATGTGGAGCAGGACGTCGATGAGTGGTGGCAGGAAGTCTTTGATGCTGTCATTATTGCTAATGGCCAATTCTCTGTTTCATATGTTTGTTCAAAGTTCCCTCTGTCCCTAGAGTAACTAACGCTATACTAGGTCCCCGAGGTCGAAGGACTGAGCGATTACATCGGGAAATATCCAGGCCGTGTCATGCATTCCAAGTACTATCGCCAGCCTCGCCCTTTCAAGAATAAGAAGGTACTCATCGTTGGCAATGCTTTGTCAGGACGAGATATAGCCGAAGAAGTCCTCAGAGTTGCTCAACTACCAGTACATGTCTCGAGACGACACAAGTCCATCTGGGAGGGACCGGAGCCTAAACTAGGCGTTGAATGGAGACCTGTCATCAAAGAATATGTGGCCGAAACAGGGCAAGTAATATTTGACGATGGTTCATTTCTTGATGACATTGACCATGTCATCTACTGTACCGGTTATAAGCCCTCATTTCCCTTCTGGAATGTCGAAGCTAACGGTGGACCTCTGTATGACTACGACAAAGCGAAGCTAAACGACAGCTTCTTGCATACTTTCTTCCGTGATCATCCAACGCTCGGCATCATCGGGTTTGGAGAAACACTTGCGTTTCGCAGCTACGAGTACCAAGCTATTGCTCTTACAAGAGTACTTTCCGGTAGAAATGTGACACCGCTTTCGACAGCTGCGGAGCAAGAAGACTGGGAACGATCATGGGCAGAGCATACCAAAAAGGAGGGATTCGACTTTCACACCGTCGATTTCAGGAATGGCGATCTTCTCAAGTGGTACAATGACCTATCGAACATTGCTGGGCTGCCTTTGTGTGGGAAAGGGAGAGTCCCTCCTGCGTTCACGGACGAGACCATGCGCCAGTTGGAAAATATTTTGGGTTCTGTATGACCACTTTACTTAATCTAAAATACATTGGAACAAGGCTTGGAAAGAATCAGGATATGCTCAGAATGAGATTATAGGCAGAGAACATGAGCTATCTCGTTGCCCAAAGGCAGTAATCGTATTAGGCCAAGCCAAGACTGTAGCCAGGCAGGAAGCATTTGGTAAGCCTGTGCTAAAGCAGCCGCTTGAAAGATGGTCACGATCCGTAGGTCAAAATTTTAGACCGAGTAAGTTTGAATAACTATTATGATAGCTAACAAGCGCCTCTACCTTTAATTGCGCAACCTCAAAGCCAGCTACATACCGTAAATTTGGAAGTCATGCCAGCGAATCAGAAATAGAGAGTGACCGTTTGCCGTTTTGAACGACAAGAGTCATCCAATTATATGCCAGGTCTGCTTTTTAGCGTCAGTTTGTGGGCGGCTAATTGTTGCTAAAAATACCTATCTGAGCTGAAAGCTCGCGTGGTCCTGGCATAAAATATAATCTTATAATGAATGGTATCCCCGCTTGCGTAGTATTAAGTCCATGATCGATTTCATTTCTAGACTATTAGAGGTCTTTGTCAAGTTATCGCCTATTTGAATGCCTTTATTGAGAACGAACCCGATATCATTAGCATGCCAGCACACGAAGAAGTTGCCGATGGAAGCAGTCTAGACGATAACTTCGGCCGGCTAAACGTTCAAGATAAGGACACTTCCGAATATGACTCGGTACACAATAAAACTCACGATGACGATAACTGGAGAGCCTGGAATTATACAGCACGATCGGTCTACCTGGCAAGGCGCGAATATATCCTCGAATCGGGCGAACTAGACACAGATGGGCCCACAACTCAACAGCGACAAAATATTTTCTTTGCAAATGAACATTATGTTATTCTGGCACTCGATAGACTCCCCTCTATGGTCAACGAATTCAATACTATTCGAAGGCATGCCGTTGAGATTATCAAGTCGACAGATCCAATGTCGAGTGAGCGGGCTATCAGGTTCGGATACCTCGGCGATCAGGCAATAGATTTCTCTGAACTACGGCGGAAATGCTGCGAAGCTGTTTATGCGGCTTTCATCGCTGCAGACTCTGCATGTGACGATCTTGGGAATCCGGAAGAAAATAATGCCCCAGATGAGCCTGGTATGAAGACAGAGGAGACTTCGGCGCCAAAGGGCAGAGCAGAGGACAAGGATGTGCCACGTAGAGGCTCACATTGCTGCTCTGTAGCCCTCAACATAGCCGCTCGTGTGCTAGAAGCATCGACAGCAAGGGAAATGGCCCAAAATTCTTTGAGTGGCGCTCATCTGGACGACCTTATTTTGATCATCGAGACGCATAAGCCACCAACCCAGAGTCAGCCATGGGAGGCTGATATGCCAGAAAAACCGGGGTACCATCATGTTTACGCACTATTAGGCTGTCTCATGGCCACCGCATACGTCCGCCACTGCTTCGCCATTGAGACCATGTATCTCGATCGAGCTATCAGCAACCTAGATATCGCAGTCCTGAAGATGCCGGAAACCCCATTCAAAAAATTTCGCCAGGATCTACGAGAGGTGCGCAACGAAGTACAGCGATTGCAGGTTTTCTTCCAACGCATCGAGATGGAGGACGACCCGGCGATAGACTCTTTCCTCTGTGCTGTTTGCCTAGACCTTAAGCCCACTGTCGGCTTTCATGATACAGAGTATCCATATCACAGGATGGAATTTGGAAGGATTTGCCAGAAAGCCACAATGAGGTGCAGAAGCTGTGCAATTTTAAGAGATTCCACCGCTTCGATGTACCCGCTCTTCGGTATGTCATGGCCAGACATCCAAGGACTCAACTACAGCAACCGCTCTATTGGTCAACGTTGGTTCGGCGAGAGCGAGGACTTTCTGGCTGATATCACGTGGGGTCGAAATGGAGCTCTCAGGATCGAGCTTGTTTCTTTCTATCTTGGCACTGAAGACCCCTTTATTGCCAGTTTTGAACTGTTCCGATCCTATGGTAATTTTAGTTCGGTCGCTATGAGTCAAGTTGAATTACTGACATGTCACCAGGCACTATAGCTCCTTGGGATATTATTGGAATTGGAACTCATATTCAACACGATGTTACCTCACCAGAAGCCTGGGATATAATACGCGGCTGGATTGGAGATTATATCAACAATCACGAGGATTGTAAGGCTGCTAGCGAAGACAGGCCGTTTCCAACTTGTGTGGTGGCTGTTGGGGACGACGAGACAGAACCACATTTATTTATACCCAACTCCGACGATCACGGTCGATACATCGCTCTTAGCCATTGTTGGGGTGACGTGATGCCTCTCAAGACCACCAAAGCCTGCTTCGCCGAATTCTGCCAAAGTATCGACTTTGCGCGATTCCCGAGGACGTTCCAAGATGCCATAATCGTCTGCCGGAAACTCAACATCAAGTACCTATGGATAGACTCGCTCTGTATCATTCAAGATGATGAACACGACTGGGCTGTTGAGTCACCCAAGATGTGCGATGTCTATCAGAATGCGTATCTAACCATTGCTGCGGCCGCAGCACACAACAGCAGCAAGGGTCTCTTCCACTCGCGGCCCTTCAGTGCTCAAACGACCTTTACTACCGTGTCGAAGAATGATGATAAAGTCGAAGAGGTTGAGATTTTTGCGAGGCCGTGGAATTCGCAGGGGCACTGGATCGATAACATCGGCGACGGGCCGTGGTGCCGTAACCACAACCCACTTGAGAAGAGAGCATGGACGCTACAAGAGCACATGCTATCTCGTCGAATCCTCCGCTTTGCCGCCCATGAGCTAGTTTGGCAATGTCGCGAGGTGCATCTCTGCGAGTGTCGTCCAGGTTCACACCTAAGCAAAGAGTCGCTCAGGCTCATCAACATGGACGCCATGGTAGCGGGAACCAAGCCTTCGTATATGGCACGGGTCATGAATCCGCTGGTTGTCTGGCTGGAGATTATCGCCTCATTCACCAAACGGGCTATCACTCGAGAGACGGACCGACTCCCTGCAGTATCAGGAATTGCTGCTGCACTTGCCACCTTGTTGAAGACAGAGTATATTGCTGGTATGTGGAAGGATAGGCTTGAAAGGACGCTTTGCTGGCACGTTGCACAATCAACAACCTCAAGACATGAAGCGTACTACGCGCCGACGTGGTCCTAGGCCTCTATCATGGGAACTATACTTACTGAGTACACCATCCACATGAATCTACTGCCATAAACTAAAGTAGTTGACGTACAGTATTCGCCAGCAACAGCCAACCCCTTTGGCAGCGTTTCTTACGCAAAGTTGACAATCATAGGCATTTTGTTGAATGTTTCGGTATCATTATTAGATCCCTGCCCTGATGATGGGACACTATTCCAAATGGAAATATGCAACAAGTCACTCTTGGAGACGGACATGGAGATGTCGATAGAGTGCCCCGCATTTCCTGATTTTTTGACGGCAGCGGGCGAGACACCAGAATTAGTACATAGGGACAAAGTCAGCCTTTTGCTCCTCTCTTGTAAGGTATATGGACAGGGGTTTGACAGCATGGTCGGAATGATACTCGCGGAGGCTTCTGGGGATGAATGTCAGCTTTCCGACACTATATACCATAGGATCGGAACTGGGGAGATGAACCTGCGTAGTACTGATCGAGCTCAAGGCGAGTGGAAGGGAAATCCGAACCACGGTCTTGCCTGGTATATGGCAACTCATCTTAGTGCTCGAAGCTGCGTAGCAACTGTTGTAGTAGCGTAGTATTTTGGACATGAATAGTTCTTCAATTTATTTTGACCCCATCAATTTGATGTGGAAAAGAAGCATCGCAATAGCTGGGGACTGTAAGTGAAGCAATACCAATTTGTTATGCGGCGAAGGAGCAACACGTTTTGGTGTTGACATTAGCGAACTACGTTTATAAATTCACATAATTGTCTGCTCTTAATTCACGAGGGAAAATTTATACTTGAATAACGACTTGCAATAAGACTGTAAATAGCGAGCCTTTAGTGTTGGACGTTCGCATCTTATTCATCTGTGTTTACTACCTACCTACTAACAACAAGATTGCACTCCAACACTGTCAGCAACTTGCTATTATGGATAAATAGCAGTCCGCGGGCTTGGTGGTGTTTAATGCCTGTCTTCAGATGCATGACCGCTGTGCCGACATTGAGAGCGAAAGTATGCCAGCGTTGGTGTAGATGATACCGACCAATTTTTATTGCATGCAAGACGCACAAAATGTGATGGATGATATTCTCAACTGAGTGGTGCAACTCTGCCATATGAGACACCGCTGATTTATCTTTAACATTACAAAAAAATACAACACCGTCGACACCGACCTTCAAAACTGGCAAACTCTATTTGAAAAGCTCAAAGTCGATATGACCTCGGTTCCCTGCTGATGACCGCCCCAATCCCTATAGTAACCCGACTGCAGCATCAACCGACCTATCTCTGTACAAAAAAGTTGCGCATTATCCAGCTCCAAAACATCAAAGTCAGTCGGACAAATCCTACTCTCGTAGATTCAAAGCGCTGGTGAGGTTTGGCAAATGAATTCAGATACGACCAATTAGATGTCGTAAGGAAGCGCCCGAAATACAACGATTATTCCCAAGAATAGGTTAGTTTCACAGGGGACACTTTCAGCTCAAGATAAATAACAAGGATGTTGTGATCAACATGCAGAAAAGCTGTTTCAGGTTATGTATGTTGGTCCACGACGTTACCCCTCCCAATTTTCTCATTTGCTTCGCTTCTCAATCTACAAAATAGGGCGATATCACCAATAGTATGATTGTCAAGCCACATACTCCTACAAGTGCAAGATCAAGCGAGCTCTACATCTACAAGTCAAAATGGCGACTCCATGTGAAGCAGAAGAGATCATAAGGGAGATAACAGGAGAGTATGGGTACCTAGACAAAGAGATGATGGACGATATAGGACGATATAATGCGGATTATGGCCGCAGAATTGACGAAAACTGGCTCAGGATGGAAAAAGCTGCATCGCATTCTATCAAGGTGTAGGTATATGAATATTCTTTGGGCTGCGCTAGGCTAATCAGGTCATTCTTATTAGGCTTGCGAAGAACATATACGGGAGTGGCGCCAGATTCGTGTTTGAGCTTCTTCAAAACGCAGAAGACAACAAATTCACAAAGGCTGGTAGATTGAACGCCCTTCCCTTCATCTCCTTCAAGATTCATCCAAAGCATATTGTCGTCGAATGCAATGAGGATGGCTTCACCAGGCCAGATCTGAAGGCTATCTGCTCTGTTGGAGAAAGTACCAAGTCAGCCTTGCACGGATATATCGGTGCCAAGGGGATCGGATTCAAATCTGTTTTTATCGCTGCATCTAGAGTCCACATTCAGTCTGGCAACTTCTCGTTTGAGTTTCGGCACAACAAGACTGATCCAGGTCTCGGCATGGTGAGACCTATCTGGGTTACGCCAGTTGATTCAATCCCAAACCCTCTGACACGTACGACGCTCTATCTACATGACCAAGATGAAGAAGAGGAAATTGAGCACCTGAAGAGGATTATATCTATGCAGTTTAATGACCTACAAGAGACATGTCTGCTATTCCTTCGAAAACTTCGACAAATCAGCGTCGCGTTTTACGACGATGAGGGAAACCTTGAGCGGTCAAAACAGTTCCGAAAACAATCCATCGACGAGCATTGCGTCTCGCTGGAGACCATTAATGTGGTTTCCGGCGAAGAAACCATCAAAAGCCAGATCTATCATATAACGAAACAGTTTGCGATAGGGTTGGCACCAAGTGATAACCGGGAGCCGCCTAAGAACGATGAAGCTCGAAGGATTTCCACTTCTGCTGAAGTCGTCTTGGCTTTTCCTTTGACAAGTGACTACAAACCCCAAATCTCCTGTCAGAAGCAGGAGCTCTTTGCATTTTTGCCTCTTCGCACATCGGATTACAAAGTTAGTAGGACCACTCTTCCTGACGTCTTCTCTGAATATTTGCTGATTCATAGCATAGTTTCACATTCACTCAGACTTCGATACAAATGCCAATCGGCAAGATATCATCACAACATCGAGACGAAATCTAAATATCCGCGATTGGATTGCAACAGCATTCTACCAGGCGGTCCTTCAGTTTTGCGAGCATCCAACTCTGTGTTATCACTGGCCGCTGTTTCTTCCACCTAAGGACAATGGGTTTGACTCTTTCTGGTCTGACTTGGATGCTAGCATTCAGTCGTTGATTAAGAAGAACTCTGTCCTGAAATCGAGGAATAAGAATGCTTTGCGCTCCATTACTGACGTTATAGTCCTCACTCGCGACGCGAAAGACCAAAATGGGGATCCGCTGTTTAACAACCTCTTCAAAGACCCATTTCTCTCGCCGAAGTACTGTCAAACAGCAGTCAATGCCTTGAAAGAGTACGGTCTTAGGAATCTAGATGTTGGCATTTTTATTGACTTGCTCAAGTCTGATCTCAATAGGGATAACTCTAGAATGTACAGACAGAGTATGCCTGAGAAATGGCATAGTTGTATAGCACGTCTTCTTTTCAAGCTCTCGAAAAGCACTTCTAAAAACGCCATGACAATAAGGTCCCTCCAAATATTACGACTGAGAGATGGCAGATGGACATCGTCCGAGGAAGGGCCGGTCTACTTGCCTGCGACGGGAGACATCAAGATCCCAGTTATCTTGGATCTCAGAATTGTGAGCCCAGCCGTGATACAGAACCCTGACAGGCAGACCCTGTTTGAACAACTCGGAGTTTCGGAAGCTACAACAGCTCAAATTAGAGAATCGATCAATGCGTTCTTTGTGGTCATGCAAATCACTTGCCACGAAGGACAACTTGGAGCTTCTCAGCTATCTTTACCTCACGCACCAGGCCGGTGTGCATACACGCGAACTACAAAGAAGTATGGGTTGGCGTCAGGGACAGCCTCAAGCACCCACACAGTGGGGTCGTCTACTTACCGGGAACCGATAATCCCTACAGTCCTGAAAGCCTTCTAGCTGGTCAGGGCACTGTACCAAACTTTGCTGTTGCCTTTTTGGTAGACTACATATTCAAAGGTGGGCCAACCCAGCCAAGCTTCGCTTATCCATCTTGGAAAACATGGCTGGTTGATTACATAGGTATCCAAGAACGACTTAGTCTACTATCATCCAGTGGAGACGCCTTGTCAGAGCCTTTCCTGTATGTCTTCAATCATTACACGGACAGGTTCCTAGGTCTGTTCGAACATCTCTGGTTACATGAGGGAAAGAAGCTGTTGAAAAACTCAGCTCTGGTTTCAAATATCCAGGATTTCTCCGCCAAGCAACTTTGCAAAGTGAACTTTTCACCCAAGCTCAAGAATACATGGCTTCCCTTTACACGGCTTCAAGATTCTGTCCAGCGGTACATGGAACACCCAGATCAGTTTCCATTCCTGAAGATTGAGAGCGATGACACGAGCCAGGAGCCTGGAATGAAGTGGAACTTCTTGACCAAGCATTTTTCGGTTGGTAAAGACGATGACATCGAGTTCCTGCTCGAAATACTCACTTGCATCCAAAGATCGTGTCCCGAGCCATCGTCTATTCGTCAATCCCAAAGAGTGTTCGATTTATATGTGGCTATCTATGCAAAACTTGCCGTCTCTAATGATCAGACAAAGATGCGATTGAGAATCAGGTAAGCTTCCAATACGTATCCATTAAGACAAATTATTGAAAATATTAGGGAATACTTCAGCGAATCTGGCATTCTAGGTCCTGACGAGAAAGCGCCGATGTGGACAAGCTCTTCATCCTGTCTGTGGGCTGCGCCTCCTGATATGGTGACAGCACATTCTTTGAAGAACACCTACACGAGGAGAAGTCTGAGCGAGGAAGACATGAGCAGCATTGAGAACCTGTTTCATCTCACACTAGGTATACGTAATGCCACTGTCGACGATTTGGTGACAGAGCTGAATGAATTACGAAACGAGGGTTGCGATGAAGACGATCGTATCCTGGAACTTTACAAATACCTGCATGATAAGGCGGTTAAGTCATCTGACATAAGGTGTGTTTTTCATTATTCTCTTGACTTTTATCCCGTACAAGTGTCTAACGCGGCACAGACTGGCGTTTGAAGAGTCCCCTCTTATCTTCGTGACGCAACAAGATGGCCCAGGCTGGTATAGAACATTTGATTGCCTATGGTCCAGTGCAACATCAATTCGAGGCAAAGTTACCTTGGATGAGTCCTATGAAGAACTAGACGATTTCTTCGTCCGTAAACTCGGTGTCAAGTCACTCACGTTACAGATGGTCTATGACGAGCTAAGACAGTCTCCCAACAGCAGTCCGGAAGAGGTAAAAGTGGCAATTCTGTCTTTGAACGATTTCCTCCAGATCGAGCCAGTGTATCTAGATCCTGAACCTATTAGAAAGGCCAAGGTGTTTCCCATCAGATACCTCAACGGAACCGTTTCCCTGGGCTCTATCGATGTTGATTTTGCTATTGGAGATCGAGAAAAGCTGAAAGTCGCTTTCGAAGACAAGGTTAACCTTTTGGACTTTAATCTAGAAGAAGTACGCCGGCTGAAGCCGTTGTTCGATTGGTTGAGGCTTTCGGATCGATACTTATCCAGTTGCGTCAAAGAAGATACGTCACTATCTGGAGATTCCGGGTTGCCAATTTTATCGGGCAAGCGTTGTTTGAGAACCAAGGCCTACTATATCACTTGGTAAGTTACCCGTTTAGTATTGTAGAAAGAGTGTTAACTATGGTCGCTCTACCTCTCAGAGTCGCAGCGACTTTTAATAGTCCTAGATTTCGCCACAACCCGCTCGAATGCTACAAGGCTCTACGCACAATGGACGTCAGAGAGGTAGATGAGATATCTTCAGTCTTGAAGATGAGCCAGAATGGCCAGCCATTCAAGAGTAAGATCGCCATTGCAAGCGAACATATTGCTGAGCCCGGCGGATGGCTCACAGTCTATGTTCCAAGAGAGCCAAAGGCGCAGGAAATATGTTTTGGCTCAGTTCTTCCGAGAAAGCTTGCTGCATGGCTCATGAGACACCCCAAGACCAACATTGATGGGAATGTCGAGGTTGATGCGATAACTACCCTCACATCTGTCTTTGCCAGTGATAAATCAGTGCTGGACGAGATTCTTGACGACCAGGGCATCATACAAATACCTTTTGATAACGATGACGAAAGTGAAAGCTGGCCTGTTAGTGAAGACCAAGGAAATGTGGAAGCAGATCTGGATATTGACCGAGCCCCGGAAATTGACCAGTCCTCGAGACACGAGTTCATCCCGACCCACTCGTCAGAGACCGATACATCATCTCGCGATATTGCATCCCCAATTTCAGCATACAATACAGAGATCAGTGAGGCCATTGTTGAGACTGTTTCCCAGATGAACCATTTGTCTCATCAAGATCGGACAGCGGCTGCAAGAGATTCATCGGAGCTCGCTACTGTTTTCCATCCATCGAGAAGCGACAATTATCCAAGCACCCAAGTTCCTCGAAATTGGTCATCAGATTCAGAAACGGCTGAGAGAGGGTTGCAAGAAGACGCGGTGTATCGCTTGATCCTTGAAAGAGTTATCGAGGCAGCTCGAAAGTCAAATTTCCCGTCTGGAGACGCATTCGACATGCAAGGTTTACGCGACAGTCTGCCTGGTGGAAATATAGGAATGCATGAGAGCTTTGACGGTTTGGATGTCATGAACAAGCTTCGATATAGTAGCCAGCAGGAGCGCGATAAGCAGATTGGTGCGGCTGGCGAATTATATGTGAGTGAGCCTGTCAGCATGGCATCATGCGAGATAGCAACACTGAACTCTTAACAGGTCTTTGAGCTCTTGTCCAAGCTCGAGTTGCCAGATTGGGGCCTTGAAAACTGGCAAAGCACGATCAGGACATATGCGGCTATCCATCCAGATTACGCAGACCTTTCACCGTGGTTGAGTCGAGAAACTGCAGACCTCGTCTATGTCGATTCTCTTGGCCGGCTTACCAATACACTGATTGACGCCGGTATCCTCACTGGTGATGGTTGGTCTGGAAAACGACCAAGATATTACTTGGAAGTCAAGACAACAACTGGACCTTGCAAGACACCCTTCTATATAAGTGGAAACCAGTATCGCCTTGTCAGTTTACTCTGCTATCTTACTAAAGACGTAAGCTGATAAATCACAGATGGAACGCATTCACCACAATCAAGATCGCTCAGAAGTTTATATGGTTTTTCGTGTTTACCTTCTGCTAGACAGCGGTCGAATTAACTATTGTATCTATATCGATCCTAAGAAGTTGAAAGATGAAGGGCAGCTCATTTTTACTGGGACGATATGGTCGGTTATCCCTAGGTCGGTAGGATAGCTTAGTAGAATGGTGTGCCAGTTGTTAAAATAAGAGATAGCAGTGCTGTATAATTGCTGGCGTCTTGAATTGCGTATGAGAGCAAAATGACTTAAAATAGGAGATATATAAGAGGTCCTATTAAGGTTAAGGTTAAGCTTTAACGTATTTGATAAGCGAGCGCCGCAGACAAGCGAGCGCCGCACTTTTCCCTCTTATATCTTACTTTTTACCTGATCAATTGATTTTTAATAACCAGTAATGTCAGAACTTTCAATTAAAGCTAGAACTCTTCTTACACTTCAGGCTCTTCAAAATAACCAAGAAATAAGTATCTAATGCGCTATAAAGATGTATCAGGTTAATAACCGCCACCTATATCGCCGCCAATAAGGCATTTAACTGCAATATGATTCTATCTTGAATTTATAGAAACTATCTGATTAGGAGGAGAATATAATAGTATAATTTATCCTTAATTTAGATTTATAAGGATTTCCCTTATAACTGCGTTTTATTAAAGAAATAGCTAATTCCCTACTTATAGACTGTAATATGCTACCTATTAGTATATATTAGGTATATAACTTTATTAAGTAATAACTAGAGCTAAAGATATATATATTTTAAAGGTATAACTATTAGAGAGCTAAATATAAAGATCTAAATATTATTTATAGCTGGTTTTAACTTATAGAGAATATAATTATAAAATATAATATCTAATTAGATAATATTTAGAACTTTAATAAGATTAGCTTTATAATAGGTATTATGCAGTTTAAAATAGTTATTATAAATGTAAAAATGCAAGGGAGACTAAAATTAGTATAGCTTAGAAACTATAAATAGATTACTGTAATTTAGGCGATTAGTACTAAAGGTTAATTAATCCTACTATTTATTATTAGTGTAAGGTAATATTACCTTATAAATTAATACTGAGAATATAACCTCTTAAGCGATTAAGTTATTATATTAAGCTAAAATAGATAGATAAATAACTAACTTAATCTTAACTAAGTAAAGCACTTTAATAAATTTATAATTAAGCGATTAGTTAGTTCTTATTGCCTTTTAATCCTTAATAGTTATAAAAGTTATTACTCTATTAAATTTAAGAGATATTATAAGGATAATAAGATTATTACACTTTATATACCTACTTATACCTTATATCTACTTTAACCTCTTAATATTAGGTACTTTAGGCCTTTAAAAAAGGCTTACAGTTAAGAAATAAAGCATTTAATTAGATGCTCTATAACTTATATTTCTAAGACTAAGTTCTTTAATGCTTTTTATGCCGCTTTTAAAGCTACTTTTACTGAAAGCAATATATAAGGAGGTTTTAAAGGGGCTAGGCTTGCTCCTTTTAACCCGGATCATATTATCTTAAAGCTTGACATGCAACTATAGACTCTAACGCCTCTGGCGGAGGTAGCTGAGCCTTCTACTCCTTAGACTTTAAAGACTCTAATGACAGCTAATAAGGCCTAGTCTCAGACTGAATACCTTAAGAGTTAAATCAGAAGGCATTAAAGTAGCTCCCTAGAGTTAATTATTAAGGCTATCTAGTCTCTTACTAAGGCAGTAAAGAGAACTATATATAAGACTACCCTTATAAGAAATAAGATCTAAAACCTTTAAGAGGGAAATAAGAAACTAAGCTAGCGCTAAAGGTTAAAAAGAACTAGAGTATTAAAAGGAGAAACTGCAACTATAGAGGAAATATCGCAAGTAATTAATTAAATAGATATTAATATGTAGGTAGTAGGCAAGTTATTAAGAAGTAGTAGTTAAGGAAGGTCAGTTAGACTAGGCATATGCCGATATAGTATATGCAATAAGACTAGGTATAATATAAGGATATATTAGGTAGTTCTAGAGGTATCTAGAGAAGAGTATAGTAAGTAATTTTAATTAATTAGATAAATTATAGTTATTTTATTATATAGATAGTAAAGAGTGTAAGTAAAAGTGCAGCGCTCGCTTGTCTGCGGCGCTTACTTATTAAATACATTACCTAGGAAAAAAAATATAAAGTTAATTAACTAGCTAATTAAATAACGTAGTTAATAAGCGAGCGCTCCAGACAAGCGAGCGCTCTAAAAATCCCTTAACCTTATATTTAACTATCTAATTAATTAGTTCTTAACCACTTAATATATTACAGTCCTTAAATGAAGCTAGAATCCTTTTTGCCCTTTAGGCTCTTTAAAATAACTTAAAATTAAGTCTCTAATATGCCGCAGATATCTATAAAGTCAGCTGCTTTACTTTACATCGTCGCTAAAATAGCATTTAATTATAATGCGATTCTATCCTGAATTTATAGAGACTATCTGATCTAGAGGAGCAGATAATAGTCTAATTCGTTCTTAACCTAGATTCATAAGGATTTCCCTTGCGATTGCGTTTTATAGAAGAAATAGCTAATTCTCTGCTTATAGACCGCAATGCGTTACCTGTCGGCAAGCGCTGGGCTTATAACTTCATAAAGCGACAACCAGAGCTAAAGATACATTTATTTTAGAGATATAACTATTAGAGAGCTAAATATAAAGATCTGACTATTATTCGCAATTGGTTTAGGCTTATATAGAATATAATCGCAAAGTATAGTATCCGATCAGATGATATCTAGAACTTTAATAAGACTGGCTTTATGATGGGCCTTATTATGGCCGGAATGGCTGTCATAGGTTCAGAAAAGCAAGGAAGGCCAAAATCAGTGCAGCCTGGAAACCGGGAATGGATTACTGTGATCCAGGCGATTAATGCAGAAGGTCAATCGATCGCGCCGTTCATCGTTGGTGCAGGCCAATATCACCTTGCTAATTGGTACCGAGAATGCGACCTCCCAGGCGATTGGGTTATCGCAACGAGCCAAAATGGCTGGACAAATAACGAGCTAGGTCTTGAGTGGCTAAAGCACTTTGATCAGTCTACAACTAACCGATCAACTGGTCCCTATCGTCTCCTGATCCTCGATGGTCACGAAAGCCACCACTCGGCCGATTTCGAGAGATATTGCAAGGAGAACAAGATTATCACGCTCTGTATGCCTGCTCATGCATCTCATCTACTCCAGCCTCTCGATGTTAGGTGCTTTGCAGTGCTAAAAAAGGCTTATGGTCGAGAAATAGAGCATCTAATTAGATGCTCTATAACTTACATTTCTAAGACTGAGTTCTTTTCTGCCTTTTATGCTGCCTTTAAAGCTACTTTTACAGAAAGTAATATCCGGGGGGGTTTTAGAGGAGCTGGGCTTGCTCCTCTTAACCCAGAAACTGTAATATCAAAGCTTGATGTGCAGCTACGGACCCCAACGCCTCCTGAGGAGGCCACTCAACCATCAACACCATGGGCTTCAAAGACCCCAAAGACAGTAATTGAGGCCTAATCTCAGTCTGAATACCTCGAAAAGCGAATCAGAAGGCATCATAGTAGCTCCCCAGAGTCTATTATTGAAGCTTTAAACTCAGCTACTAAGGCAACAAAGGCAGTTATGCATAAGGTTACCTTATTGAGGGCTGAGCTTTGCAATCTTCAAGATGCAAATGAGATACTAAGTCGGCGCCGTAGGGCAAAAAAGACTAGACTACAAAAAGGAGGGACTATGACTATATAGGAAGCATTACAAGTAATTAATCAGATGGATGTTGATATGCAGGTAGTGGCTGAATTATTGAGAAGTGGTGGTCGAGGAAGGTCGGAGCGACCGGGCGGTCGGCGCTGTGGTGTATGCGGCAAGGGCGGTCATAATGCAAGGACTTGTAAGCATGTTCTTGAGTCATCTGAGGAGGAGTTTAATGAGTGAAGGTGGCCCTTTTCAAGCTGCAGCTTGAGCTTTTCGAGCTGTAGCTTGAAAAGGTTGAGGAAAGTGGAGCGCTCGCTTGTCTGGAGCGCTCGCTTGTCTGGAGCGCTCGCTTATCAACCACGTTAGCTTAAGTAATTAATTCTTTTATTTATTTTAGCTGGTTTTTAATATAGTTAACTTATATTTAAGTCTTAGCTAAATTAAGCTTAAAGCCAGTCAGGAGAGTTATAACCTTATCCAGACTGGGATTAGACCGACTGTTAGTACTAGTACATACTTTAAAAAGAAGTTAAATTCAGTAAATATAAAAATAACCCCAAGCTAACCCCAAGCACCAATCATATCATAAGAACAGCCTCAGGTCGCTTAGTTAGATGCAAGAATAACCCCATATTCCCAGGTACTATAAAAACCACATTTCTAATACCAGACTGGATTTAAACTCAGTATTAATATAGAAAGCTAGCTGATCAGATAGTTGCAGCTTTCAGAGGTACAGTAGCTACTCTATAGCAAACAGAATCAAGTCATTTGGTTAAGTGCAAAAATAACCCCAAGCTACTCCAAGCCCCAATCAGATTGCAAGAATAACCCCAAGTTACTCAGTTAGATATAAGAATAACCCCATATTCCTATGATATATAGAAAACTACATTTGCAATATTAAATTAGATTAAAACTTTAGACTAGTATAGAGAACCAATTGATCAGATAGTTATAGCTTTCGGAAATGCAGTAGCTACTCTATAGTAAACAGAATTAAGTCATTCGGTTAAGTGCAAAAATAACCCCAAGCTACTCTTAGCCCCAATCAAATTGCAATGAGGAATGGAGGCAGAGCCACGGAACAACACGAAGACATGATTAGAGATG
The DNA here is from genome assembly GCA_017656775.1 of Fusarium louisianense. Taxonomy (NCBI): domain Eukaryota; kingdom Fungi; phylum Ascomycota; class Sordariomycetes; order Hypocreales; family Nectriaceae; genus Fusarium; species Fusarium louisianense. Next base: position 26,481 of record JAGDUV010000055.1, read on the forward strand.
TACAATAATCACCTAATTCTTTCCCTCTTGGTTACTTTCCGGGGCAGAACTGTTTATTCTAAAGCAAGACATCACCGTTATGTTCATCTTCATTATACATCTCTAGACGCTGTGAAAGCCTTATACAATGCGAGTCGTCAGTTGTAAGGTACTGTAGTCCGCGCAGTGCATGGCTCAGGTGGGGCTTGAATCCGCCCAAATAAGGGCAAGCCTGGTGCCAGCAAATCCATTACTATGCAAGTCTATTTATACGGTGACGAATTTGCTGGTACATAAGCGCTGGGAGCTCAGATTCTATGAAACCAGGAATGGCAAAATGTTGGCTAAGCTGAATAGAAAAAAGAAAAGGAGGGGAAACCCGCATGGAGATTTACATCGTATCCCAAGCATTGCCATCTGGATCCATCAGCTCATCTTCACTTAAGGCCTCCGCATTCGTAAAGTCTCGGAATAACGCTATATCGTCGAACCTGGCAGCCAAACTCTCCACGCTTGCCTTTGTAGGGTTCGTCATGGCAAGGTCCAAATTAGCCATGAATGGGGCCCGAATGTTCTCGTTGCTTAACTGGTCATCTTCAAATTGCTCCATCAGTCGTCGCGCTTCGCTTGCTGACAAATTGCCTTGCTGCAGTGCCATCGATAGTATGCTTCGAACGATGGGTCCTGCAAAGCGATATGCCTGCCGTAAATGTCCGTGGCACTGAATACAGAAAAAGAGATAGGAGCGCTGACTAGGATCCTTGGTGTCGCCAAGGATAGTGTTTGCGATATGAATTAGGGCTGTATGCCAACATACTCGGAGACGAAACTTAAGCACACCAAAATCCGTTTCCGTTTCCAGAGCTGAGCTCCTGCCGCTCTAAGCTGAGTTGGTGCTGAGCTTGAGCTGAGCTTAGGCAGAGGTGCCTGCACGAGTCCACTTTTGGGATCGCATGCCCCTGTAAGGCCCCAGATCTGGGACAACGCCCTGTTCTTGGCTCCGGTTAGATCTACCCGCATCAGGGATCCGGGCCCCTTGAACCCAAATTTGCGAGACTCGGGAAACATGACCCTAGTTGCTATTGGGTTCAGTCTCAGCCTCCAAGGCATCGAATGAATTCTCCACCAACGTGGTCAACGGCCGGTCAGGGCCAGATCGCATGAACGGGGCTGTAGGTTTCGGCCAGCCTCTAAGCGTCCCATTCCATACTTGTTGCCATGCGGCAAACGCTCCTCGCGTACCCGAAGATACTATTATCAAGGCGGTTGCACCCCTCCAGTGCCGAGCCGTGGGGCTGTGAGAAAACCCCACGATCCATGGCTTATCCCGTCCTCTAATATGATAACTAGCACTACCTTGGGTTTCACGTGTCTTCTCTTTCCTGACTCCCAAATAGGAATAAGAGGGGATCCTAGGGCTTGTGACGGGGCCTGGGAATATGAACGAGAGTGACCTCCTCAGGTTTCAGGGCCGACTTGGTAAGTTGAGGAGGAGAGATCGCCGCCAAACTGCCTAACAGTGGCTTAGTCTCAGAGACAATCACAACAATGGCGGAATCGTATGATATTGTTCGAACGTTATAGCAACCGCAGCCGCATCACGGCCATTCTAGGCTGCCGAGATCAACCGGAAGAAAGGATACCGACTCGACTATTCCTTAAGGAGCAAGCTTGATGTCAAGGGTTTTAAGACAATCACGGAGAGGAGGTATGAGATAGAAACATTAGTGGCTAGTTAAGACAGTAGAGTTTATATCCCTGCGGGTTAGGTTCCAATAGGATCCCAGCATCTGAGGAGAAGGGCGAGAATGTTCTAGGTAAAGGACCTTTCTTGCCGTATACTGACACTGCTCGCCGTACATGGATGCCCTGCCATGTTACATGGATGTAAGATGTCTATCTTTGTCCTCGGCTTGACCGAGAAAGTTCCAAGCAGTTAGCAGAAGGACCATGGTGCTTCGGACTTTCCAGTGGGCTATATTCAAAGCTCTCCTGATGGTGTGTAACATTGCCCCTGACTACTAGGAACATTCCTTCTAGGTCCTGAGGCTTGCCAAGTTGAGGGATTTCTGTTGGTAACCTCTTGTTGCCAATTGCTGCAAGTATTCCCCTGACTAGCCGAATAACTAGGATCCATCAAAAGCATCGCCAGTCTTGGCCCCACTGCCACCGTCTCTGTCAATGCTCATTCCCCTTCCACCTACCTTGGCAGGCTCCCCTCCGGGCCGATGCCGCCAGCCCCTCGGGGCGAGGGTGAACATCCTCGATTAGCCCAACGTCCCACATCTTTCCGCCGGGCTGCGCCACAGGCGCCGTGAAATTAGCTAGGACTGACTTCCTTAACGGTTCCTATCTTAGAATTCCCTGAAACTTAGGAGGCTAAATGTGTTCGGAGGTCTGAAATCTTCCTTCTGATCTCTCAGTCCTCGTGAGCCATACATGCGTATTGTAGTGTTTTTATATAAGTACAACTATTATATAGTTATACAACACTACTTTTGTTGAAGCTGTACAACACTACCGGACTTCCCAAACAACTGCTATATAACATTAAGGCGCTCTATATAATTGGTCAAGTTCGTAGTGTTAGCCGCTCAGATTTTGGTTTTATTGTATACACCAGAAACGTGACGTGTCACGATGGCCTTATTACATCGTGAAGCTATCCGCCACCGGCTGAGTAGTAAGCGACCTCACTGATAGCTACGACCCTTGGCACACTTATGGCTTTTAGACGCCCACCGTTAGCAGACAGACATATGAGTTTGTGTTATCTTTACTCGTCGGATAAGCTCTCTCACGGCCAAGGATAACTGTCATAAATAGTTTCACGGACAGCACGAACGCCACATCACAACTAGCGCAAGGCAGCATACGGCTGCCTAAAGACCATCAATGCTGCTTATGACGAAACATAGCTACAAGAAGCCAGCTCCCAGTCCCTCATTAGATAGAAGTTAAGAGGTTTCTTCGATTCGATATTTTCCACATGCGAGCGATGAATTTTTCAATCAATACTATGGCCAAGCTGCCCTGTCTCTATTGGTTTTGATTCTATGAATCTCACTGCAAATCCTAGACGCCTTAGGCACCATTAGTGTGTCATATGCTTAAGCACTTATTCCGAGAACATCGACTATGGCTAGCCCATCGCCTATTAATTCAACATCTGCTCAATTAATAGCCATCGAGCGACTGGGCTGGGACTCTACAGCTTCTTCCGTGTTGAGTATCCTGAGAAGAACAAGACTCAAATTGGAAGGGTTCGGAAGTCTTATGGTCGAAGGGAATACGTCTGTCTTCACTGCTCAACTCACTAGAGCAATGGATACACTAGTAATGCCATAACCCATGCTCAAAATCGACACCGGCAACTTATCCAGGCTAGTGAGATGTCTCAAAACTCACAGCAATCGACGCAGCCATCCATAGACTCATACATAACATTTCAACCATCCGACAGTGCTCTTCGGAATGTCTTCAATGCTCAGCGGTACATTGAGGCAATCGTGGGACTCCTCACGCGGCGTCGAATCCCATTCTCTTCAGTTACGTAGTATGAGATGAAGAGTCTTGCCTTGGCATGCAATCCTGCCATTAAAGACTGCCTGATAACGTCCCGTGATCAGGCTATGAAGATTATAAATGCCAACTATGGGCTATATGCTTCCCAGCTTAGAGATCTCATTCAGGGTTCTCAATCGATGATCCACATCTCAACGGAACTTTGGACATCACCGCATCGCCATGCCATGCTAGCAGTGTGTGCCCAATGGGTTGATTATAGCTACGCACTTCGAAAGGCGCTCTTAGGACTGCCAGAATGTCCATTCAGTCATAGTGGTGAGGCCCAGGCAGCCTTGACTGTGGAAGTCCTACGTAACTTCGATATATTGAGAGTAGGCTACCACACAGGGGACAATGCAACTTCGAATAATACTTGTTTGGAGGTACTATCAGAGAAATTGAAGGAAGAGCTCCAGGTATGCTTGTCCCCTAGCTAATTGGGTCCTATCTGACATGGAGTGGATTGATTTCAACTCCAAAAGGCGTCGAATCCGGTGCATTGGTCATATCATTAACCTCTCCTTGCAACCCTTCCTTCTTGCTCGATCTAAGGATTCTCTAACAGCAGCCCTCAATGCTACTATTAGTGATGAGAGTGTGGATATGGTCGACCACTTTGCCGCCACACTAGCAGAAATAATATCACAACAGGAAGAGCCTGTACTGTAAGGTAAAAGGCCCAAATCGACAGCTAAGGCAAGTCAGAAGACTGGAATTGATGAGGGCTATACTGGGTGGTAAGGCATTCCAGCTCTCCAGAAGCTCCATAACCTTTCTGTCTGGCTTCGTAGCTCATCGCTCCACAGTGATAGCTGGTGTGATGCTGTCGGCCTCAGCCTTGGGATTGATAATGCCACACGATGGTCCTCCTGGTATAAAGTGATCGACAATGCCATTAGGAAGAAAGTTCAGATCAATCAGTTTCTACTTGAGCATGACAGAGAGCTTGAAGATACTGTTCTCAGTGGTTCTGATTGGGATTTGCTGGCCAAAACCCATGTATTCCTTGAGCCCTTTGCATCAGCAACTCTATATGCCGAGGGGAAATGCTCTTCTATCTCCCAGTCCCTCTTCTTGATGGATGCTCTACTCTTCCACTATGAGAGTGCAAAGGTTCAGCACTCGCAGCCTGGCTCAATGGATACTCGGATGCTCCATGCCATTGAGATGGGCTGGTTCGTCTTAGACAAATACTATACTATGACTGAGGATGTCCCGGTCTATGCTGCCGCCTTACTACTTGATCCTTCTAAGCGACTAGCATATATTCAGCAAAATTGGCCCCGAGACTGGCATGAGGCAGCTATTGCTGGTCCTCGGGACATCTGGATGACAGAATATCAAGGACTTGCCATCTCAAAGGAACCAGAACGTCGTCCTGCACTGCTACCCTCAAAGAAGGATGGTCAGCTATCGTTTCTTTTCAGGTCAATTGAGGTGAAGCAGAAGGCTATTTCTACAGATTCGGACAATCTGGATTCCTTTATCAACGCTTTGCCTCTTGAAATCGACTGTACTCCTCTTGAGTGGTGGTCTCGTCTTGAGCAACGGGCACAGCATCCACGGCTCAGTCGGATGGCTATCGATATCCTTTCCATCCCATCTGAATCAGCTGAGCCAGAGAGAGCATTCTCAGGTCCTCGACGTACTGCTTCGTGGGGCCGGCTTCGAATCACTTGCAAGAATCTTGAGAAGGTGGAATGTATCGGCAACTGGCTACGAGAAGGGCTAATTGTCCCCTCCAGAGAGGGTGGATTGGGTCTAGTATGCAACCCACTGGCTGCAGATGATGGGGCACCTATGGATGTAGGTCTACAAGATGACTAGAATGCTATAGACGAAGATATAAACCCATGGCACCTTAATTCTACCTGTTTGGCTGTTGCACGTGACCTTATTATTGTACAACTGTTGTAAAGTTGTACAACACTACCTCACAACATACAACTGCTGTACAACAATACGCATCTATGGTAAATTACTGACTAGAGCCCGATATATTCCATCAAAATTTAGGGAATGTGAAACTCTAAACGCCGTTTGCTCTTCAAGTAGTGTTCAATGCAAATTCGTATGCTTCTTCGTCATGCGATAGATCTTCCATCCCATAGACCATGCGGGGGGATAACTTGCCATCAAACGCATTTTACACAGTTCTGACAAAACCCAAAGACATGTCAATGACGAAATGAAGTACAGTGATGGCCACAACAGTCAGCACCATTGCACCTTGTAGGTCACCCGGGTGATTCTCGAGCCATAAGGGGACAAACCAGATCGTAGCGGCGATGATAAGAAATGAAGCTAGAAGGACTGGAAGTGCAATAATCAGCACAGAAGGACGCCGCTCAAGATGAATTCCCCACGCTGTGATGAAGGAGTCGGGGGTGTCACTCCGCCTCACGGGCAAAGTGTCGTTCAATTGTCTGGAAGTGCCGCACTCGTCCGGATTGTTGAAAAAGAACCACGCTTGTCCGTTGAGGCACGGAAGTCTACAACCATCCTTCCAGGGAGAAGGCCTGTAGACGTAATTCTCATATTCAGGATGAGTCGCTTCGGGGTATCGTTCCTTGTCGGTTTCTAGCACGATACGACGATGGTTGTGGGCAGTCTGGAAATGGAAGCTTTCGAACTGAGTTTTTTTTTAGCAAGACGTTCGTGTCTTCTGTTTTATCTGGGACATTTACCTTGAAAAACTTTACTCCTGTAGCTCTCCTCCACCTCCATGATGGCAGTCTTTGAGACGCTGACAGTAGGCTTTGCATTGTGGTCTTGTCGTCTGAGCCAACATTTACCGTGATGGCTACGGACTCATTCTGAGCAATGTCACCACTGAGGAACAAAATTGGCCCAGCTTTTTGCTTCTCCGATTGGCGTGGCTGCGTGGCAAGGGTGGGACAGGGATGCCCTGTTGCATCCTCTTCGGAGAGCTGGTGATGGCTGAACTCCTTCTTGAAGCTGTCTAGGCCTTGTTGCTGAATGCTCTGGTCTTCTCGACGACGTAAATGGCGCATGAGAGTGCTGTCCTTCAGGTAGACAGCCTCTCGACCCAGCGCTGCCCAGCGTGGTTTCGCTGTCGAGGCACGGACGTCTGGCAACTTCGGAAACAAGGAATCCGCAATGGGAGTCGGAAGATCATCGAAGAATCGCTGGTTCCGCTTGAATGGCATTGAAAACACCCTGGTGGTCCCGGGCGTCAAATCTTTCTCTGGCTCCGATAATGGCCACCAGGACAGCTGTCTACCGGCAGCGTTCTCCACCCGTTGTTTGCACCAGTCCATGACGGCCAGCCAGAATGATCGAGTGAGGAAAACATCATACTCCTGGTTCTGACTTTGATACTCCGTTTGCTGATTGTCTTGCATGTGACTGCAGCCGTTGGCAAGCTGGGGATTGATCGGCTCAGAGGTTGGGTGGAGGAAGCGGCGAAGGTTGTCCTTATACCGAACGAAGGCTGGTCCAGCACAAAGGAACTCCCATGTTGCCTGTAATTTCGGCAAGATGTCTTCATATTGGTCTTCATTCTTTTCTTCTTCTTCTTCTTCATCAGACTCATCGTCTCCGACGCCGTAAGCCTCCTGTGGCAGGTCCGGCAGATGTTCCGCATCGGCATCCTCGAGAAAACGGTTCAGGGCAAATCGGTAGTCCCTTTCTTGGTTGGTGACCTGGTTAATTCTCTCTCGATCCGTATCTCCAGCTGGCTTGATGGTGTTGAAAATTTCTAAGGAAAGCTGGTCTCGAGTTCTCCTTCCCCCCAGGAAGCTGATCGTTATGTCCTGGGACGGGATCAATACTCTTTGGAGACGGAGATCTTCCACAAATGACCACAGCAATCTGCGATGATTTCTTTTGAATCTATACCTGTCCATGCTGCGAAAGGCCAGCTCATACAATGGTGTAAGGTCTTCATCTTTGGTGAGCATCTTGACCAGATAGTTCACTGCAGCGTGTCTCTCTGGAGCTGTCACTGGACCAGAGTCTGCAGTTGATGTAATGTCGCCATCCATCGATGCGATGGACTGGATATCATCCTTGGAGGTGTCATGGTCATCCGTGGTCTCCTTGTAGTTGGTAGATAATACGGAAGTTGATGGGAACTCTCCGCTGTCGCTCATGTGCGTAGCCATTTCGCACGTAGATACCGAAGACGGCATTGTTGAAGCTTTTTTCTGAGACCAGGGGTTTTCAGAAGAAATGGAAGTTTCAGAATTGATGCTGGCGTCGGCTAATGTGGCGTACGTGACGGTGCTCCCCTCGGGGATACGAGGATGGGTTTCGCGGGTGTCTGATTCTGATCGTTGACCTCCCACATTTGGAAGATCAGGTTCGCGTCTCACACTCTCTCTAGTGACATCAGAAGCTTGTTCCATCGCCTCAAGAGCAACCTCAGTCTGATCGCTTGGTTGTGATTCATTGACAGCGTCTGAGACGGTCTCGGGAACTGACAGTCCCTCCCAAGTCGAGGTAACGGGGTTCTCTTCTGTGTGCTGAACTACCAATGACAACGGCATCCTACCAGCCTCACCCTTCGAATCGACGTCAACCTTGCCCGTGTCGAGGAGCAGCTTGACCACGGCCTCGTCTCCCCTCGCGGTGGCCCACGATAGCGGCGTCCGGCCCTTCTCAAACCTCGCCTTGGCTTGTTCGTACGTACAAGCGAGGACTTGATCCTTCTGATCTTTGCCTAATCCTTGACCTTGCTTCTGGAAAGTCTCCATTGCGCTTCGCATATCATTTAATGTCAGCTTATCGGCAAGCAAATTAAGATAGAGTCGTGCCAAGAGAAACCTGCGGATCGTCAGTGGCTGCTTTACTTTTCCTATTATGAGAACATACATTCCATTGACAGCTTCTGAGATGCCCATCGTAATCTCTTCTTGCAGCTGTCGGTTATGCTGGACGAAAGATGGTAGCTGCTCTATATGACCTTCGAGGTATCTTACCACATCGTCGGGGCTTGCACGAATCTCTATTGATAGGCTGGTTTCGAAGCGATCCATAATCTCCGGAATGAATCTCGACGTCGCAAAAATGTTTATCCTGTGCCTTATCTGCAGGTTGAAAAGCTCCGAGAGGAACCTCGTCCGGCATCCATCGGATGCTAGGCATTCGTCAAGTGCGTCAATGATAATGAAGACTCTCGAATGCATCGCCACCACGGACTGAAGGAGTCCTAAGATTTCATCGACGGATGGCCGCGTTCGTTTGGTCTTGTGCCAATCGTAAAGACTTTTAACGCTATCTGGCAGGGAAGACCGGCATTGAGTCAGCTGCTTCAGCACACTCGCCAGCAGGTCACCAATCTTCTGCTCGTGTTGCCGCCGGAAGTTGCAGTAGATATACGCGATGCCGATCTCTGAGTCGTTGTCAAACTTTGAATTGAGGGAATCGACTACGATTGACGTTAGGATCGTCTTTCCAGCGCCAGGCATGCCTGGGCAGAATAGCGTCTGCTTGCTCGCAGCTAGCCAGTCCAGGAACTCTTTCGACTGAAGGAGCCAATTCCCGGTTGCTGGCTGCCGTGTGCTAAAGTAGTCGCTTTGCTGTGGGCCGTAGTCGATGGGCGTGAGCCAATCAAGAATCTCAACATCTTCCTTTCTGTCCAACTTGGCCCGGGTATGTGTGGTGTTTTCTCGAATTGCGGATGTATCATCAAGAACTGTATTTATTATTAGCCATATTCTATCAGCTCGAACAGAGAATGACTAACCCTGGCTAAGTATTTCCTTCACTGGGCGCTCTCCGCTAACGTCACCTGGCTGAACATATTCCAGAAGTTCCTTTGCAAATGCTGCAGCTACAGCCGCAGCATGCTCCTGCCAGTCTTTATTCTTATGCGAGTCTGCATAATCGCAGATGCCTCGGATAACGATACATGGGAAATTATTCATTAATCCCGCCGCTTCCGTTTCCACACAGAGCACATGGCCATTAAGGTCCTTTTTAAGTCTATTTCGGTAGGAAGCATCCTTGATGACCCGGTTCCCAGATGCGATAAGACCGTAATGTATGCGCATATCCCTAATCTTCCGCTTTACAATCTTAGCCCTATCACAGAATTTGCAGCTCTCATCTTCCGCTTCTTCCTCTTCTCTGTCATCACTATCTGGGGTAACGTCGCAATCCGTGGTGTTCTCGCTGACGTGGCTGTAATCGGCTTTGAATAACACATCCTCGAGCGACTCGGTTCTCAGATACTTCGGCGCCAGTCGTGGCCATTTCTGTTTCAGCTCGTCCAGATACTTGGGTATCTTGGAACCGTTCAACTCATTCTCCGTCTTCAGTTTCGTCAAAGCCGTGCGGAGGGAGGTAGGTGGGTTATTCAGCGATCCGGTCCGCTTGAAGTTGCCGCCTTCCTCTGCCTTGCCGAAGTCCCATTGAACTACCCCAGGATACTGGCCCGCGGGTGTGCTGACCACGACATCGCCAAGTCGAACCTTAGGTGGGATGCCTCCACCGATACCAACCATCAAACCGAGCTTAATGAGTGGAAAAGTGGAAATCATCCAAGCCGCGATAGTCGCCGCCGCATAGGTGCCTTTCTCGCCTTCTGGCAAGCAGGCTATAACGATATTATGGTTGCCGATAGACCCCAGGGTGTATGTGTTGGGGTCATTAGGCGGTTTCGGGAGATCGGCATGTCTTTGATCGAGCATGGCCGTCGCCACGGTCTGCTCCTTAGACAGAGCGCAGACCCATCCCACAGTGTATTCATTATGGTTTCTGGTCTCGGTAGTTGTTTGTGCAGCCATTGCGAGAGGATCGGCTGGGTTTTCGAGAGGACGAATGCGGGCTGGGGAGTCGGTCGGTTCCGTTCGATGCGGGGTATCTCGTGGTGACTCGGCAGCTGACAATTGAAAGAAGAGCATCAAATACCCTGCGTCTTCCAAATGGAAAGATGTGCCGCTACACCTGCGGGAAAGTGGTTGGCGCGAGGATCCAGGAGGAACTGGCTGGGCGGAGGTCGAGCATTTAGGCTTAGGCGGACAGTGTTTTAGGCAGCAACACAGCTGCAGTCCACGTTTGTGTTAACCACCCACGCATTGCTTAGTAGTCAATGACAAAATCAATTGTAGTAGAATTGAATTTCTAGCCCCGCTTTACAGGGGGTAGAGTTGAATTAATCGACAGGGGTAGAGTTGAGTTTTTTAAGCCAATCAGCATGCATTATTCTAATACATAAGGAACGTGACGTGATAACCGCGTATGGCACCCGGATCTACAACTTCTACTTTTATTTTAAGAGAATAACATTAAACTATACTTACTTACTATGGAAGAACTTAGCCCTATTATATATTGTAAAGGTCATTAGGGCTGTTGACTATTTCGTTGAGTGGGGGATTAGCGTAACACTAATATATGCAGGTACTAATGACCTTTTTTTAGCTGAGCTAATAACTATTTCAGAAAAACAATATTCTGCATATCGCATTATGCTATTACTTTAATATATACTATTCTAGTATATAATCAGTTAATTATAAGTATTATATCTTATCTATCTGCTATATATAGTTTAATATTAAATCTTTTATTTAATTGAGGCCAGTTTTAATGTAGTTAACCCCTGCTTATACTACTACTGAATGCAGCCTAGACTTATTCGGCTAGTAACTAATTAGAAGAGGCAAAATTAATAAGGGACATTTTAAGGGAAAAATAAACAATAATATAAAACAACTATACCTGCTAAAATATAATACTAGAGATATCTTTAGCTTTAGCCTAGAAATAGATATAGAAAATTATCTAATTAAGATATAAGTAATATATATATATATATATATATTTAAATAATTAGTTAAATTTAACCTTAAGGAGTTATTTATAATACTTAATTAATAGTGCTTTTACTTAACCTTAGGGAGTTATAAATAATTAAGTTAGATATTAAGGAGTTACTAATAAATAAGATATAATATTTAATTAATAGTGCTTTTACTTAACCTTAGGAAGTTATTAATAAATAAGTTATATAATTAGTTAGAGATATTTTTCTTTAACCTTAAGGAGTTATTAATAGTTATAAAAAGTCTATTCTCTTTAGCTTTAATCTCCTCTTAAGTGCATCTGTTATAAAGTTAAATGCTAAACTTCTTATAAGTTATACTTTACTTTATATTATAAGAACTCTTTAGGCCTGCTTTTACTTAACCTTAGGGGGTTATTAATAAATAAGATAAATAATTAGTTAAAGCTGCTTTTCCCTATTATATATTATAAAGGTCATTAGGGCTATTAACTATTTTACTAAGTAGGGGATTAGTATAATACTAATATATGCAGGTATTAATAACCTTTTTTAGCTAAGCTAATAACTATTTTAAAAAAATAATATTCTATATATCGCATTATACTATTACTTTAATATATACTATTTTAATATATAATTAGTTAATTATAACATATATAATAAGCATATATCCTAGATAAGCATGTATCCTAAAAATCCCTCACTCTATATCTATATAATCTAATTAATTAATTCTTAACTACCCAGTATATTACAGTCTTCAAATGAAGCTAGGATCCTTCTTGCCCTTTAAGCCCTTTAAAATAACCCAAATCTAAGTACCCGACGCGCTGCTACTATCTATTAAGTTAACTACTATACCTTATAACGCCGTCATAATGGCATTCAATCGCGATGCGATTGGATCCCAAAATCAAGGAAACTATCTGATCTGGAGGAACAGATAATAGTCTAATTCATTATTGACCTAGATTCGCGAGGATTTCCCTTGCGATTGCGTTTTGTGGAAGAAATGGCCAATTCTCTGCTTGCTAACCGCGACGCGTTACCTGTCGGCAAGCGCTGGGCTTATAACTTCATTAAGCGATAACTAGAGCTAAAGATGCGTATCTTTCGGAGATATGACTATCAGAGAGCTAAATGCGAAGATCCGACTATTATTTGTGGCTGGTTTCGGCTTGTATAGAATATAATCGCAAAGTACAGTATCCGATTAGGTGATATCTGGAACTTTAATGAGACCGGCTTTATGATGGGCATTATCTAGTCCGGAATGGTAGTCACAGGCTCAGAAAGGCAAGGAAGGCCAAAATCAGTGCAGCCTGGAAACCGTAAATGGATTACTGCGATTCTAGCGATTAATACTGAAGGTCAATCGATCCCGCCGTTTATTATTAGTTCAGGCCAATATTATCTTGCAAATTGGTACTGAGAAAGCAACCTCCCAGGCGATTAGGTTATAGTAACAAGCCAAAATGGATAGACAAATAATGAGCTGGGTCTAGAGTGGCTGAAGCACTTTGATCGATTAATAGCTAAGCGATCAGTTGGTCTCTATCGTCTCTTAATCCTTAATAGTTATGAAAGTCACCACTCCGTCGACTTTGAGAGATACTGTTAGGATCATAAGATCATTACACTTTGTATGCCTGCTTATGCATCCTACCTGCTCTAGCCTCTTGATATTAGGTGTTTCTCAGTGCTGAAGAATGCTTATGGTTAAGAAATAGAGCATCTGATCAGATGCTCTATAACCTACATTTCCAAGACCGAGTTCTTCCCGGCCTTTTATGCCGCTTTTTAAGTTACTTTTACAGAAAGCAATATCTAGGGAGCTTTCAGAGGAGCTGGGATTTATCCTCTTGACCTAAAAACCGTTATCTCTAAGCTTAATATATAGCTATAAACCCTAATGCCTCCTAAGGAAGGTTCTAAAGCTTTATCCCTATGGACTTTAAAGACCCTAAAGACAGTAAAAGAGGCTTAATCTCAATCTGAATACCTCACTAGACGAATCATACTGCATAAAAGTAGCTCCCTAGAGTCGATAATTAAGGCTATTAAGTTAAATATAAAGGCAATATTAGCAGTTATATATAAGGTTATCTTATTGAGAGATTAGGTCTAAAATCTTAAAGAAGTAAATGCAATACTAAGCCGCTGCCAGAGGGCAAAAAGAACAAGACTACAGAAAGGAGGGACAATAACTGTATAGGAAGCATTACAGGCAATTGATCAGATAGATATTGATATGCAGGTAGTGGCCGAATTATTGAGAAGTGGTGGTTGAGGAAGGTCAGTTGGACCGGGTGTTCGGCGTTATGGTGTATGCGGCAAGACCGGGCATAATGCAAAAACATATCAGGAGGATATTCAGGCCTCTGGAGATAAGTATAGTGAGTAGTTTTAATTGATTGGATAGTTTATAGTGTTTTTAGGTAGATTGAAAGATTAAAGGTTGGAAATTTTAGGACATATGCTTATCTGGGACACATGCTTATTATATACATTAAGTATTATATCTTATCTATCTGCTATATATAGTTTAATATTAAATCTTTTATTTAATTAAGGCTAGTTTTAATATAGTTAACCCCTATTATTTATTATAAAGGTTATTAGGGCTGTTAACTGTTTCGCTAAGTAGGGAATTAGTATGACCTTAATATATGCAGGTACTAATAACCTTTTTTAAGCTAAGCTAATAACCATTTTAAAAAAACAATATTCCGCATATTGCATTATGCTATTACTTTAATATATACTATTCTAGTATATAATTAGTTAATTGTAAGTATTATATCTTATCTATCTGCTATAACGTATTTAATAAGCAAGCGCCGCAGACAAGCGAGCGCCGCACTTTTCCCTCTTACATCTTACTTTTTACCTAATTGATTGATTTTTAATAACCAGTAATATCAGAACTTTTAATTGAAGCTAGAACTCTTCTTACACTTTAGGCTCTTTAAAATAACTAAGAACTAAGTATCTGACGCACTGTAAAGATATATCAGGTTAATGACTGCCGCCTATGTCGCTGCTAATAAGGCATTTAACTGCAATGTAATTCTATCCTAAATTTATAGAAACTATCTAATTAGGAGGAAAATATAATAGTATAATTTGTCTTTAATATAGATTTATAAGGATTTCCCTTATAACTGCATTTTATTAAAGAAATAGCTAATTCCCTACTTACAGATTATAATATACTACCTATTAGTATGCGCTAGGTATATAACTTTATTAAGTAATAACTAGAGCTAAAGATATATATATTTTAGAGGTATAACTATTAAAGAGCTAAATATAAAGATCTAAATATTATTTATAGCTGGTTTTAGCTTATAGAGAATATAATTGCAAAATATAATATTTAATTAGATAATATCTAGAACTTTAATAAGACTGGCTTTATAATAGGCATTATGCAGTCTGGAATAGTTATTATAAGTGTAGAAATGCAAAAGAGACTGAAATTAGTACAGCCTGGAAACCATAAATGGATTACTGTAATCTAGGCGATCAGTGCTGAAGGTCAATTGATCCTGCCGTTTATTATTGGTGCAGGGCAATATCACCTTGCGAATTAGTACTGAGAATGCGACCTCCTAGGCGATTAGGTTATTGCATTAAGCTAAAATGGATAGATAAATAACTAACTTAGTCTTAACTAGGTAAAGCACTTTAATAAATCTACAGTTAAGCGATCAGTTAGTTCTTATTGCCTCTTAATCCTTAATAGTTATAAAAGTCATTACTCTATTAAATTTAAGAGATATTATAAGGATAATAAGATTATTACACTCTATATGCCTACTTATGCCTTATATCTACTTTAACCTCTTAATATTAGGTGCTTTAGGCCTCTAAAAAAGGCTTACAGTTAAGAAATAGAGCATCTAATTAGATGCTCTATAACCTATATTTCTAAGACTGAGTTCTTTAACGCTTTTTACGCCGCTTTTAAAGCTACTTTTACTGAAAGCAATATATAAGGAGGTTTTAGAGGGGCCAGGCTTGCTCCTTTTAACCCGGATCATATTATCTCGAAGCTTGACGTGCAACTACAGACTCTAACGCCTCCGGCGGAGGTAGCTAAGCCTTCTACTCCTTGGACTTTAAAGACTCTAACGACAGCCAATAAGGCCTAGTCTTAGACTGAATACCTTAAGAGTTAAATTAAAAGGCATTAAAGTAGCTCCCTAGAGTTAATTATTAAGGCTATCTAGTCTCTCACTAAGGCAGTAAAGAGAACTATATATAAGACTACCCTTATGAGAAATAAGATCTAAAACCTTTAGGAGGGAAATAAGAAACTAAGCCGGCGCTAAAGGTTAAAAAGAACTAGAGTATCGAAAGGAGAAACTGCAACTGTAGAGGAAATATCGCAAGCAATTAATCAGATAGATATTAATACGCAGGTAGCGGGCGAGTCATCGAGAAGTGGTGGTCGAGGAAGGTCGGTCGGACTGGGCGTACGCCGATGTGGTGTATGTAATAAGACCGGGCATAATGCAAGGACGTGTCAGGTAGTTCCGGAGGCATCTAGAGAAGAGTATAGTAAGTAATTTTAATTGATTAGATAAATTATAGTTATTTTATTGTATAGATAGTAAAGAGTGTAGGCAAAAGTGCGGCGCTCGCTTGTCTGCAGCGCTCGCTTATTAAATACATTATATAGTTTAATATTAAATCTTTTATTTAATTGAGGCTAGTTTTAATATGGTCGACCCCTGCTTATACTACTACCGAATGTAGCCTAGACTTATTCGGCTAGTAACTAATTAAAAGAGGCAAAATTAACAAGGGACATTTTAAGGGAAAAATAAATAATAATATAAAACAACTATACCTACTAAAATATAATACTAGAGATATCTCTAGCTTTAGCCTAGAAATAGATATAGAAAATTATCTAATTAAGGTATAAGTAATATATATATATATATATATATTTAAGTAATTAGTTAAAAGATATATTTTATATTATAATAGGTTTAAATTAAGTAGGTAAAAAAGTATAATAAATTAAAAGCTATTTACTTTTATATCTATTTTATTATTTATAGTTTATCTTTTATATAACCCTATTATATATTATAAAGGCTATTAGGGTTATTAACTATTTTATAGTTATTATATTTATTAACTATTTTAATATATAATATATTTATATATATTATAACCCTAACGCTTATATTATATATTCCCTACTTAGTTTCTCTACTAATTATAAGGAATATAAATATTATACTTACGACTTTAATTGTAATTGCATATTGCTGCTTACAGTTTAGACTGTAATTATCAGTTTCAAATTACAATTCAAACTGTAATCCCTTTAAAATATATTAAGTATATATACCTTTAGTTAGCACTAGACAGTATAGTTAGCTTACCAGCTATTAATAAGACTTCTTTACCTAAATACGCCTAACCCGCTCTATTTATTATTAAGAGATATAACACTTTACTATTACTTAGTAACGCCCTATATATCTGCTAATATAAACCTAGTATAGACTAGTTTATCCCTTAGAAACCTTACCTATTATAATATAACGCTAATATATATAGGCGCTAATAACCTTTTATAGACTTAGCTATTAACTATTTAAGAAAAATAAAGTTCTATATAATACATAATGCTATACTTTTAATATATACTATTTTAATATATAATTAGGTAATCTATAGTATTATATCTTAACTATTTGCTATATATAGTATAATATTAAATCTATTAACGTGTATGATAAGCATGTGTCCCAGACAAGCATGTGTCCCAAAATTTCCAACCTTCAATCTTTCAATCTACCTG
>JAGDUV010000056.1:0-36650 GCA_017656775.1 Fusarium louisianense
TATTGTATATTATTTAGTAATGGTTAAGATTCTTATCACGTTCGCTTGTCTGTCACGCTCGCTTATCAAATACGTTAATTTAATTCTTTTATTATATTTTTAAAAATAAAGAAATTTAAAAAGTTAAATTAAAAGATTTATAATTAAATCTTTTAAATAAAACTTAATAATATAATTAAATATAATTATTTATTATAATTTAATTAATATAATATTTATAAAATATATATTTTATTATAAGTAGATAGAGTTAAGTTAAGGTAATTAAATAGTAAATAGATCTAATTATATATTAAACTCTATTTAAAGACTTTAACTTTAGGAATCTCTCTCTAGATCCTTTAGTCTAATTTCTCTTTATAAGTAAATAGGGTTAAGTTAGGGTAGTTGGATAATAGATAGATCTGATTGTATTTAAATGCAGTCGCGAGACTTCAACTTAAGGAATCTAACCCTAGATCCCTCAGTCTGACTTCTCTTAAGGCAAATTACCTAAAGATGTCCTAGTAATTACTTATTAATTAGTTATAATTTAATCTTTTTATAATACTTTTATAATTTAACCCTTTTTATAATTCTAGCCTTTAGAATTATTTAATAATAGCTTTATATATTTAAGTCTCTTTTAATTATAAATCTTATAATAAAATATAATTTTATATTTTCTTATTAGTAATTATAAATCTTTTAATATAAAGTGTTTAATAACATTTTACTTTTTTAATAATAGCTATTAATAGCTATTAAGATTATAAATTATAATTAATTACTTATTAGTATTTAATTTAAATAATTAAATGTTTTTTTCTTAATTAAATTAAACTTCCTTTTTTTTTCTTTTTTTTTATTAATTAATATCTCTCTCTTATTAACCTTAATATTTTACTATTATTTATATTATATTAATCTTTTTATATATTTTTATTACTATTTTTATTACTTTTATAATACCTTCTTTTATATAATTTCCTCTTTATTATTATATCTCTTAATTAAGCTATTTATAATATATTAATAGATTTCCTTTTTATTTTTATTAAGAATTTTAATAATTAAATTAAAAGTAAATACCTATATTATTATTGTATAATGTATTTAATAAGCAAACGTAATAGACAAGCGAGCGTAACACTACCCTATACACCTTAAAATCGAATTTATAAAAGTAAATAAAATACTTATTTTTAGCTTAAAATAGCTTAAACTGTTATAACTTATATATTAGCCTTATAGTAAGCTATTATAAATTTTATAAATTTATATATAAATCCTATATAGTTAATATATAAAAAAAGCTATTTATACTATATAATAGGGCTTTTTATATAAAGTAAAATAGTTAAAAATCATTTAAAAATAGTATATAGTATTACTATCTATACTATTATTAGAAATAATTCTTTTAGATTTTTAGTAATTTTATTTAAGCTTTAAAGTGCTATAAGGTAGGCTAATTTTAGCTATACAGTGCAGTATTACGCTTGCTTATCTATTATGTTCGCTTATTAAATACATTACTTTTAATTAATTACAATATCTATTATATTTATATTATTAAAAATAATACTATTTAATATATTATATATAAGGATTCTTATTAAAAGTATTATATTATAAGTTTTATATACTTTTTAGTTTCTTATTAGTTTATTATTAACCTATTTATAAGACCTATAAGGAGTTACTTAATATTACTTAGCTTATTATTAACTCTTATAATACTTATATTAGTTTTAATACTTAAGATAATTTTATACGTTTTTAGTGCTAATATATTACTTAATATTATAAGGATATTATCTTTACTTTTATACTTACTTATAATATAATATTTAACTCTTATTATATAAAAAGGATAAATTATAGCTCCTTTAAATACCCTTTAGATATTACTTTCTATAAAAGTAATTTAAAAAGTAATATAAAAGGTAAAAAATAATTTAATCTTAAAAAATAATTTATAAAATAATATAGTTAATAATTAAGTAAATTAAAAATCCCTTACCTTATATCTTTATTATTTAATTAGATAATTCTTAATAACTTATTATATTATAGTCTTTAAATAAAGCTAGTATCCTTTTTACCTATTAGGCACTTTAAAATAACCTTAACCTTAGTCTTTAGTAAATTATAAATATATATTAAATCCCTATAAGAGTATTATAAAGAGATTAAGTTATAACTAATTAGTAAGCAGTTAATAGGAGATCTTTAAGTAATTTACCTTAAGGAATTTAACCCTAGATCCCTAGGTCTGACTTCTCTTAAGTTAAAGTCTCTTGCAATTAACTTTAATATATAATTAGATCTATCTATTATCTAATTACCCTAACTTAACCCTATCTACTTATAATTCTTTAATTTTTATAATTAGGAAGTTAATATAATTAAAATAATATAAAGATAAGAGATTCCTATTTAAAATAATTTAATTAAATAGTAATACCTTATAGAAGATAATATATTATATAAACCTATAATAAATAAACTATAATTCCTATAATAAAATAGCTATAATATCTATTTAAATATTAGCTATTTAATTAAAGAAATATAAAGGATTTTCTATATATTAAAAATAACTAAAAGATAATTATATAAGATCCCTTATTAAGCCTTAAGTAAGATAATCCTATAAGATATATTAGTAGCTTATAGCTATATAAAGATTAATCCTCTATATAAGATTATAATAATAAGAATCTTAAATTAGTATTTAAATCTATAAGATATAATAATAAAAGAACTTTAGATTTATCTATTATAATAATAAAATCCCTTATAAAGTAAAATAATATATAAATATATTTATTTATTAAATAGTTAATAAGATAATATAGTTAATAAGTAAGTAGACTAAATAAGTAAGTAAATTAAAAATCTCTTACTTTATGTCTTTACTATCTAATTAGATAATTCTTAATAACCTAATATATTATAGTCTTTAAATAAAGCTAGAATCCTTTTTACCCTTTAGGCCCTTTAAAATGACCTTAATTTTAGTCTTTAGTAAACTGCAAATATATACTAAGTCCCTTATAGCACCTTATATTACTATTATAATAGCATTTAATTATAATATAATACTATCTAAAAGTTATAAAAACTATTTAATTTAAAAGAGTAAATAATAATTTAGTTTATTATTAATTTAAATTTATAAGGATTTCCTTTATAATAGTATTTTATAAAAGAAATAGCTAATTCTCTATTTACTAATTATAATATATTACCTATTAATAAGTAATAGGCTTATAACTTTATTAAGTAATAACTAGAGCTAAAGATAATATAGTTTACAAGCGAGTTAGCTACCTAAACGAGTTAGCTAGCATATTTTTCACCTTAAAAGCTATTTTTTAAATAATTCTTATAAATTCAAATTAGACTTAAAATAGCTACGATTTAAAATGCGTATATATAAGTCCTAAGGTAAGCTATATTAATTTTCTTATATTTTTAAAAAAATCCTATATACCTATAAACTTTAAAGTCTATTTATACTGTAAAATATACTGTATTTTAAGGTTTTTTATATAATCTAAAATACTTAAAAATCTTTAAAAAATACTTTCTAATAAAGTTAACTATACTATTTTAGGAACACATTTTATTTAATTTTTAGCTAATTTATTCAAGCTTTAGAATGCTATAGGGTAAGCTATTATTAGCTGCACAGTATGCTAGCCAACTCGCTTAGGTAGCTAACTCGCTTGTAAACTACATTATATATCTTTTAAAGATATAATTACTAAAGAGCTAAATATAAAGATCTAATAATTATTTATAGCTAATTTTAGCTTATATAGAATATAATTATAAAGTATAATATCTAATTAGGTAATATTTAGAACTTTAATAAGATTAACTTTATAATAGGCCTTATATAGTTTAAAATAGTAATTATAGGCTTAAAAAGGTAAAAAAGGCTTAAATTAATATAGCTAAGAAACTATAAATAGATTATTAGTTTAAATTAATATTATCTTATAAACTAATATTAAGAAAGTAATCTCTTTAGTAATTAGGTTATAATTATAAGCTAAAATAAATAAATAAATAATATATTAGATTTTAAGTAGTTAAAATACTTTAATTAATTAATAGTTAAGTAATTAGTTAGTCTTTATTATCTCTTAATCCTTAATAGTTTTAAAAGTTATTATTTTATTAACTTTAAGAGATACTATTAGGATTATAAGATTATTATACTTTATATACCTATTTATATATCTTATTTACTTTAGCCTCTTAATATTAGGTATTTTTTAATACTAAAGAATACTTATAATTAAGAAATAGAGTATTTAATTAAATACTTTATAACTTATATTCTTAAAATTAAGTTCTTTTTAGCCTTTTAAATAGCTTTTTAAATTACTTTTATAAAAAGTAATATTAAAAGAGCTTTTAAGGGAGTTAGTTTTTATCCTTTTAACTTAAAAACTATTATCTTAAAGCTTAATATATAGCTATAAACCCTAATACCTCCTTAGGAGGCTAGCTAACTAATAAGCCTATAGGTTTTAAAGACTCTAAAGATAATAAAGGAGGCTTAATTTTAATTTAAATACCTTATTAGATAAATTATTATATATAAGAGTAGCTTATTAGAGTTAATAATTAAGGCTATTAAGTTAAATATTAAGGTAATATTAATAATTATATATAAGATTATCTTATTAAGAGATTAAATTTAAAATCTTAAAGAGGTAAATAGTATATTAAGCTAATACTAGAGGGTAAAAAGGATAAAACTATAGAAAAGAGAGATAATGATAATATAAAAGGTATTATAAGTAATTAATTAGATAGATATAAATATATAAGTAATAGCTAAATTATTAAGAAGTAATAATTAAGGAAGGTCAATTAGATTAGGTATTTAGCATTATAGTATATATAGAAAGACTAAATATAATATAAGAATATATTAAGAGGATATTTAGCCCTCTAGAGATAAATATAATAAATAGTTTTAATTAATTAGGTAATTTATAGTATTTATAAATAGATTTAAAGTTATAATATTAATATTTTTAATTTACTTACTTATTTAGTTTACTTGCTTATTAACTATATTAAATTAAAATATATTAAATATTAATTATATAAATGATAAAATATTTAATATTAGTTTTTAATAAAAAATATAAAAAACTATTAAACTGTAATTATAAGGTATTAAATAAAAATATTACTTTTATTTAAATAGAGTATAAGAAGTTACTATTATATTCTTATATATAATAGAGGGCTCTTTATAACTTATTAGGAACTTTAAATATTAATAATAATACTATAATAAGGTATTAATATTAATATCCCTATTTTAATCTTATAATAAAGTATATTAAATAGCCTCTTTTTTTATTTAATATATATACTTATAGAGACTTATATTATATAGATAAAAAATATTATAGCTATATATAGCTAATACTATAATATTTTTATTTAAATTATAATAATCTTTTTTAGTAGATATTTAATTTAGCTTTATAATAGCTAGATTATATAGCTATCTAAAGTCTATAAAGTCCAGTATAGCTTTAAAGTTAATATTAATAAAATAGTTATATTAAAAGGCCTCTTTATCTTTATCCCTTATAAGGTTAAAATTATTAAATTAAATAGTATAATAGTATAAAATAAATATTTTAATTATAATTAAAATTAGCTTAATATAATATATATTATATATTAAATAAAAAATCTTTAATATAAACTTTAAATCTTTAATATATAATATAATAAGCTTTCTAATACTTTTAAATTTAATTTTAAAATAATTATTAAAAAAAATTTAAAATTTAAAAGTAAAATTAATTATTTTAATTAATATTACTTAATAACTTAAAAAGTATTTTAAATAAAGCTAAAAGCCTTAAAGAGAATAATATAGTTAATAAGTAAGTAGACCAGATAAGTAAGTAAATTAAAAATATTAACCTTATAACTTTAAATCTATTTATAAATACTATAAATTACCTAATTAATTAAAACTATTTATTATAATTATCTCTAGAGGGCTAAATATCCTCTTAATATATTCTTATATTATATTTAGTCTTTCTATATAATGTATTTAATAAGCGAACGTAATAGACAAGCGAGCGTGACATTGCACTGTACAGCTAAAATTAGCTTACCCTATAGCACTTTAAAGCTTAAATAAAATTACTAAAAATCTAAAAGAATTATTTCTAATAATAGTATAGATAGTAATACTATATATTATTTTTAAATGATTTTTAACTATTTTACTTTATATAAAAAGCCCTATTATATAATATAAATAGCTTTTTTTATATACTAACTATATAGGATTTATTTATAAATTTATAAAATTTATAATAACTTACTATAAGGCTAATATATAAGTTATTACAGTTTAAGCTATTTTAAGCTAAAAATAAGTATTTTATTTACTTTTATAAATTCGATTTTAAGGTGTATAGGGTAGTGTCATGCTCGCTTGTCTGTCATGTTCGCTTATTAAATATATTATCTTTTAAATAATTATATAAGTAATTTATTTATATTCGCTAGTATTAAATATAAGCCTAAGAACTTAAATAAACTTATTAGTATTATTATTAATATAGATATATAATAGTATAAAAGACAAAAGTAGAAATATCTATTAATTAAAATAAAATAAAAACTGATTAAATAATAATAAGAATAATATCAATTAAAAATAAGTATAATAAATTAATATTTCTTATATCTTTTACTTAAAATTAATAACTGATAGAGCTAATTAATTTAATATATTACTATTAATATATGAAAACTATAATAAGAAAGAATATTATAAATAGACTTATTATAACTATATAAAACTAATTAATAGTATTAATTTATATTAAAAAGTAAAAATGTATAGAAAATAAACTTAAAAGATAGTAAATTATAAATAGTAATATAACTATATAATAAATTAATATTATTTAATAAAGATCCGCTTAAGATTAATAATTAATACTTAAATTATAATAGGTATAGTTTCTAAGGGATAAACTAGTCTATATTAGGTTTATATTAGCAGATATATAAGTCATTATTACTAAATAGTTATAAAGTATTATATCTCTTAATAGTAAATAGAGCAGGTTAGGCATATTTAAGTAAAGAAGTCTTATTAATAGCTAATAAGCTAAATATAATTAACTATTACTAAATAAGTATATACATACTTAGGGGTTTATTAGCTTAAAGGTAAGCTTTCTAGGAAAGCTTATAAGGCCTATAGTAAGCTTTAATATAAGGCTTATAATATTTAAAGCAAGCTATAAGGTAGACTTACTCTTAAGGGAGTAAGCTTTTAATAAGCTTACTTTAATATAAATAAGACTTATAATAATTAGTAAAAGAGGTAAGATATATATAATATAACTGCTAGGATTATAATATAATATCTCCCCTCTAAAGGGTCTTATCCTTAGAGCCTATATAACCTATCTTTCTATTAATATTATATCTATAAGTCTAATTTAAACCTATATCTATTATATTAATAAGCTCTATTAAATATAAATTAGATTCTGTAAATAATAGTCCTTTAATTTCTATTAAAGAATATTATAAAACTACTAAAGGTATTATTTAGCTTAATACTAAAGTTATGCCTTATTCTTATTATATAAAGCATAAGGTTACCTATAAAATAATTATTAAAAAGAAGAAATATAGTTTTTATATATCCTTTAGTTATATTTATAATATAATTAGTATACCTTTAAATTCTTATAGGTCTAGCTACTTTTAGGGTTAATCCTTTACTAATCTATAGTTACTTATATTATAAATAAGGCTAAATGTCTTAAAGAGTAAGAGGCTATTACTAAAGAATTATTATTAATTTATTATAAAGCTCTTTCTATTATTTATAAGGAGCTTAATAAATCTTTATTTTAACTAGAGGCTTATTAAAAATATAAAAAGGATCTAACTTCTTATAGTATTAAAATGACTTATTATAGTCTTAATTCTTTTAATAAATTAGAGGAGGCAGAATATATAGAATTTACTAAAGTGCAGCTTATTATAAAAGAAATATTATAAGTAATTAATTAGATAGATATTAATATATAGGTAGTAGGCAAGTTATTAAGAAGTGGTAATTAAGGAAGGTCAGTTAGACTAGGCATATACCAATATAGTATATATAATAAGACTGGGCAAAATATAAGAATATATTAGGTAGTTCTAGAGGCATCTAGAGAAGAGTATAGTAAGTAATTTTAATTAGTTAGATAAATTGTAGTTATTTTATTATATAGATAGTAAAGAGTATAGGCAAAAGTGCGGCGCTCGCTTGTCTGTGGCGCTCGCTTATTAAATATATTACTTATTTATATATCTTATTTACTTTAGCCTCTTAATATTAGATATTTTTTAATATTAAAAAATACTTATAATTAAAAAATAAAATATTTAATTAAGTATTTTATAATTTATATTTTTAAGATTAAGTTCTTTTTAGCCTTTTATATAGCTTTTTAAGTTATTTTTATAAAAAGTAGTATTAAAAGAGCTTTTAAAGGAGCTAGGCTTTATCCTTTTAATTTAAAAACTATTATATTAAAGCTTAATATATAGCTATAAACCTTAATGCCTCTTTAATAGGCTAATTAATTAATAAGCTTATAGGTTTTAAAGACCTTAAAGATAATAAAGGAGGCTTAATTATAATTTAAATACTTTATTAAATAAGTTATTATATATAAAAGTAGCTCTTTAAAGTTTATAATTTAAGCTATTAAGTTAAATATAAAAATAATATTAATAGTTATTTATAAAGTTATTTTATTAAGTAATTAAATTTAAAATCTTAAAAAGGTAAATAGTATATTAAGTTAATATTAAAAAGTTAAAAAGATAAAATTATAAAAAAGAGAGAGAATAATAATATAAGAGGTATTATAAGTAATAAATTAAATAAATATAAATATATAAAAAGTAATTAAATTATGAAAAAGTAGTTATTAAGTAAAATTAATTAAATTATAAATTTAATATTATAGTATATATAGAAAGACTAAATATAATATAAAAGTATATTAAGAGGATATTTAGCTATCTAAAGATAAATATATTAAACAGTTTTAATTAATTAGGTTATTTATAGTATTTATAAATTAATTTAAAGTTATAAGGCTAGTATTTTTTACTTACTTATTTATTTTATCTACTTACTTATTAACTATACTATACTTAAAGTCTGATTAATTACTTAAAATAAGGCATTAAGCTAAATTAAAAAAGGGAAATAAGTTAATTAATAGAGATAAAATACCTACATAATAAAAGAATTACATAATAAGTAACTAATTTAATAATAGAGATAAGATATAAAGGGAAATAAAGACTTAGCTCTTACTTTAAAGCTATATAAAATATAAATTAAGAAAAGTTAAAATATATAAAACTATTAGCTTATATAAAACTATTAATAAAAATAAAAATATAAATATAAATATATATTTAATAAACTTTATTTAAATAAGGCATATAATCTCTATTATATTAATAAAGATATAATATAATAATAAGAGTAAAAAGGATATAATAATACCTTTAAGATCTATATAAATAACTGAAAATAATTATTAAATCTTCTTAAAGTTAAAAATATATTATAAAAGTATTATATTTAATATGCTTAATAAGCGAGTAACTCAGATAAGTAAGTAACCTAGAAATCTTAACTTTTAAGCTTAATATCTAAATAAAAACACTATAAACTACCTAATTAGTTAAAATTATTTACTATACTTATTTCTAGAGGCTATAATATCCCCCTAATAGGTTCTTATATTATGCCTAGTGTTCCTATATATACTATAGCGCTAAATACTTAGTCTAACTGACCTTCCTTAATTACTACTTCTTAATAATTTTATTACTACCTATAAATTAATATCTATCTAATTAATTACTTATAATACATCTTATATAGTTATTAGCCCTCCTTTCTATAGTCTTATCCTTTTTACCCTCTAGTAATAGCTTAATATCCTATTTACCTCTTTAAGATTTTAAATTTAATCTCTTAATAGGATAACCTTATATATAACTGCTAATATTGCTTTTATATTTAACTTAATAGCCTAAATTATTAACTCTAGGGAGCTACTTTTATATAAAATAACTTATCTAGTAAGGTATTTAGATTAAGATTAAGCCTCTATTGCTATCTTTAGGGCCTTTAAAACCTATAGACTTAATAGTTAACTTACTTCCCTAGGAGGCATTAGGGTTTATAGCTATATATTAAGCTTTAAGATAATAGTTTCTAGGTTAAGAGGATAAAGTCTAGCTCCCCTAAAAGCCTCCTAGATATTACTTTTTATAAAGGTAGCTTAAAAAGCGATATAAAAGGCTAGAAAGAACTTAGTCTTAGAAATATAGGTTATAGAGTATCTAATTAGATACTCTATTTTTTAACTATAAGTATTCTTTAGTATTAAAAAATACCTAATATTAAGAGACTAAAGTAGGTAGGATATATAAGTAGGTATATAAAGTGTAATAATCTTATAATCCTAATAGTATCTCTTAAAGTTAATAGAGTAATAACTTTTATAACTATTAAGGATTAAGAGATAATAGAGACTAATTAATTATTTAGCTATTAATTAATTAAAGTATTTTAGCTACTTAAGACCTAGCTTATTATTTATTTATCTATTTTAGCTTATTATAATAACTTAATTGCTAGGAAGGTTACTTTCTTAATATTAATTTATAAGATAATATTAGCCTAAACTAATAATAAATAGTAGAATTAATTAACCTTTAGTATTAATTATTAGAATTATAATAATCTATTTATAATTTCCTAGCTATATTAATTTTAGCCTTTTTTACCTTTTTAAGCCTATAATAACTATCCTAGACTATATAAGGCCTATTATAAAGCTAGTCTTATTAAAGTTCTAGATATTATTTAATTAAATATTATACTTTATAATTATATTCTATATAAGCCTAAATTAGCTATAAATAATATTTAGATCTTTATATTTAGCTCTTTAATAGTTATATCTCTAAAAGATATATATCTTTAGCTCTAGTTATTACTTAATAAAGTTATAAGCCTATTACTTATTAATAGGTAATATATTATAGTCAGTAAGTAGAGAATTAGCTATTTCTTTAATAAAATGCAGTTATAAGGGAAATCCTTATAAATCTAGGTTAAGGATAAATTAGACTATTATCTGCTCTTCCAGATCAGATAGTTTCTATAAGTTTAGGATAGAATGGCATCGCGATTAAATGCCATTATGATAGCGTTATAAGGTATAATAGTAGACATTATAGATAGTTACTGCCCGTCGAGTACTTAATTTTAGGTCATTTTAAAGGGCCTAAAGGGCAAGAAGGATTCTAGCTTCATTTGATGATTGAGGCATACTTAGTTATTAAGAAGTATCTAATTAAATAGAAATATTATAGGATAAGGGATTTTTAGGTTACTCGCTTATCTAGGTCACTTGCTTATTAAGTATGTTATAAAAAGTTATTTACTAAGGAATTTAATATTAAAATATTATAATATTTATATTAAGACTATAAGATTTACCTTATTTTAAATAACCTACCTTATTAAAAGATTAATAGTCTTAATAAAATAGAACTTATAATACTTAAAGAGTATTTAAAAGAGAAATTATATAAAAGTAATATATTTAAATTAATATTTATTATAAGATTTTTTATAGTATATATATTTAAGAAAAATAGAATATTATAGCTTATTATAAACTTATATTAATTTAGTCTTTAAAAAAGGTAGATTAGTTTATACTAATTTATATTTATAGAGTTATAAGGTATATAATTAAGTAGAAATAAATTATTATATTTCTTAATAGCAAATAGAGTAAATAAGGTATATTTAAGTATAGAGGATTTATTATTAGCTAGTAAGTTAAATTTTAACTAATTCTAAAGATAGATATATATAGCTTATTATAAAGGATCTTATTAAATAGAAGACTAATATTTACTACTAAATTCTAATAAGTATTTATATCTTATTTATAACTTAATTATTAACTTATTATAATTTTTTATTTATAACTAAATAAATAAATAAATTAAATAAATTAAGTCTTTAAGTTATACTTATAATACTATATTAAATATAATTAAAATAATTAAATTAAAAAGCTATTTATATATAATTAGCTTATAATACTATTTAAAATAAAAATATAAAACTACAGCCTATATATATAAGCTTTAAATTTTTATTTAATAGTTATTATATTATATATAAAATCTAATTAATTAATTATATTATATAAATTAAATAAAAAATATATTAATATTTTTTTATAAATAATTAAAAATAAATTTAAAATTATTAAAAAAAAAATAATAAAATATTATAATAAAGAAAATATTAATATATTTAATAAATAATTATATATTAAGTTTTAAAATATTATAATATTTAAATTAAAATATATAAATTTAATGCTTTTTAAATCTTTTTATATATTATTTTTAATAAAAATAGCTTTATATATAATATATAAATATATAAATTATTAAAGAATTTAACTTTATAGATATAAGTTAAAAGATATTTAATTAAATATTTTATTTATTAATTATAAGCCTTTTTAAAAAAATTAAAATAAATATATAATAGTATTTTCTTTAAATATATCTTAATAATTAAAATTAATCTTAAATAAAAATTAAATATTTACATTTAATTTTTTAATAATTATATTTTTATTTTTAAGTTTCTAAATACTATATTTATAAAATATATATTTATAATTCTTATTTTTATTTAATATAATTATAAATTTAATATATTTAATAAATAAAAATAATAAATAAAATAAAATAATAATATTATATTATATTACTTTTAATTAAATTATTTTTATAAATTAAATATAAAATTATATTATAATTAAATACCTTATTACTAATAGTAAAATTTATTTACTTAATTTAATAGATTTTAATAATATATTATATATTTAATTTAAATTATTTTAAAAAGCATAAAAATAATTCTAATTCTAATTTTATTATATAAAGCTTCTAAAAGAAATTAGTAATATAAATTAAAAGAGACTAAAATAGATTAATTAGTCTTTATAAATTAATTAGGTAATAAGTAAGTATATAAGTTAAATTATATTTAACTTATTAATATTAACTTATATAAATAATAGTAATAAAACGTCTTTAATAATAGACCTAATAATTAATTAAGGGCTATTAAAAAAAGAATTTACTACTATATATATATAGTTTAATAGAATCTTCTTTATTAATTACCTATATAATAGAGCTTATTATACTAAGTAATTACCTAATATATAACGTAGTTTACAAGCGAGTTAGCCACCTAAGCGAGTTGGCCAGTATACTTTTCACCTTAAAAGCTATTTTTTAAATAATTCTTATAAATTCAAATTAGACTTAAAATAGCTAAGATTTAAAAAGCGTATATATAAGTCCTAAGGTAAGCTATATTAATTTTCTTATATTTTTAAAAAAATCCTATATAGCTATAAACTTTAAAATCTATTTATACTGTAAAATATACTGTATTTTAAGGTTTTTTATATAATCTAAAATACTTAAAAATCTTTAAAAAATACTTTCTAATAAAGTTAACTATACTATTTTAGGAACACTTTTTATTTAATTCTTAGCTAATTTATTTAAGCTTTAGAATACTATAGGGTAAGCTATTATTAGCTGCATAGTATACTGGCCAACTCGCTTATAAACTATATTATATATAGTTATATAATATAGTTTAAAAGCGAGTTAGCTACCTAAGTGAGTTAGCCTTAAATCTTAATATTTATATTTTAATTACTAATAAGAATATTATAATCTATCTAATTAATTAAAACTAATTACTACCTTTATTTTTAATAACCCTAATTACCTCTTAATAACTCCTTAAATTATATCTAGCCTTACTATAAGTCTAATAATACTAAATGCCTAATCTAATTAACCTTCCTTAATTATAACTTCTTAATAATTTAATTACTATTTATATATTTATATCTATTTAATTAATTTAACTCTAATTAATCCTTATAATTATTTTTTTATTATCTTATAATTAAGTTCTTTTTACTTTTTTCTTTAGCTAAATATTATATTTACCTCTTAAAGGTCTTTAATTTTAGCCTTTAATAATGCAGTTTTATATATATTTCTTATAATTAACTTAATTAAAGACTAAAAAGCTTTAAGGATTAACTCTAAAGAGCTATTATAATATCTTTTAATTTATCTCTAAAAGTATTTTAAATAAGAATTAGCCTTAATAATAATCTTTAGTATCTTTAAGGTCTAAAGTTAAGCCTAACTTATATTCTCTTTAGGAGGTATTAAGGTCTATAGCTATATATTAAGCTTTAAGATAATACTTTTTAAGTTAAAAGGTATTAGCCTTAATCCTTAAAACCCTCCTTTAATATTACTTTCTATAATAATAGCTTAATAAGTAATATAAAAAGTAAAAAAGAATTTAAGTTTAATAATATAAATTATAAAATATCTTATTAAATATTTAATTTCTTAATTATAAGCCCTTTTTTAATAGTTTAAAGTATTTAATATTAAAAAGCTAAAATAAATAAAAGAAATAAAAAAATATATAAAATATAATAATATTTTTCTCTTTATAATATACTTTAAAGTTAATTAAGTAATAACTTTTATAACTATTAAGAATTAAAAGGCAATAAGAACTAATTAATTAGTTAATTATATATTAATTAAAATATTTTATTTAATTAAGAACTATTTTATTATTTATTTATCTATTTAAAGTTAATATACTTAATAAGTAAGTAACTTAAATAAGTAAGTAACTTAAAAATCTTAACCTTTAAGCTTAATATCTAAATAAAAACACTATAAACTACCTAATCAGTTAAAATTATTCACTATACTTATTTCTAGAGGCTAAAATATCCCCCTAATAGGTTCTTATATTATGCCTAGTGTTCTTATATATACTGCAGCGCCAAATACCCAGTCTAACTGACCTTCCTTAATTACTACTTCTTAATAATTTTACTACTACCTGCATATTAATATCTATCTAATTAATTACTTATAATGCATCTTATATAGTTATTAGCCCTCCTTTCTATAGTCTTATCCTTTTTGCCCTCTAGCGATAGCTTAGTATCCTATTTACCTCTTTAAGATTTTAGACCTAATCTCTTAATAGGATAACCTTATATATAACTGCTAATATTGCTTTTATATTTAACTTAATAGCCTAAATTATTAACTCTAGGGAGCTGCTCTTATGTATAATAACTCATCTGGTAAGGTATTCAGATTGAGATTGAGCCTCTATTGCTGTCTTTAGGGTCTTTAAAACCTATAGACTTGGTGGTTGACTTGCTTCCCCGGGAGGCGTTAGGGTTTATAGCTGTATATTAAGCTTTAAGATGACAGTTTCTGGGTTAAGAGGATAAAGTCTAGCTCCCCTAAATGCCCCCTAGATATTGCTCTCTATAAAGGTAGCTTAAAAAGCGGCATAAAAGGCTAAGAAGAACTCAGTCTTAGAAATATAGGTTATAGAGTATCTAATTAGATGCTCTATTTCTTAACTATAAGCATTCTTTAGTACTAAAAAATACCTAATATTAAGAGGCTAGAGTAAGTAGGATATATAAGTAGGCATATAAAGCGTAATAATCTTATAATCCTAATAGTATCTCTTAAAGTTAATAGAGTAATAACTTTTATAACCATTAAGGATTAAAAGATAATAGAGACTAACTAATCGCTTAGCTATTAATTAATTAAAGTGTTTTAGCCATTTAAGACCCAGCTTATTATTTATCTATCTATTTTAGCTTATTGTAATAACCTAATCGCCAGGGAGGTTACTTTCTCAGTACCAATTCGCAAGATGATATTAGCCTGAACCAATAATAAACGGCAGGATCGATTGACCTTCGGCATTTATCGCTGGAATTGCAGTAATCTATTTATAATTTCCTAGCTATATTAATTTTAGCCTTTTTTACCTTTTTAAGCCTATAATAACCATCCCAGACTATATAAGGCCTATCATAAAGCTAATCTCATTAAAGTTCCAGATATTATCTAATTAGATACTATACTTCGCGATTATATTCTATATAAGCCTAAACCAGCTATAAATAATATTCAGATCTTCGCATTTAGCTCTCTAGTAGTTATATCTCCGAAAGATATGCATCTTTAGCTCTGGTTATCGCTTAATGAAGTTATAAGCCTATCGCTTGCTAACAGGTGATATATTGCAGTCAGTAAGCAGAGAATTAGCTATTTCTTTAATAAAACTCAGTTACGAGGGAAATCCTCGCAAATCTAGGTTAAGGATAAATTAGACTATTATCTGCTCTTTTAGATCAGATAGTTTCTATAAGTTTAGGATAGAATCGCATCGCAATTAAATGCTATTATGACGGCGTTATAAGGTACGATAGTAGACATTATAGATAGTTGCTGCCTATTGAGTACTTAATTTTAGGTCA
This sequence comes from Fusarium louisianense, assembly GCA_017656775.1. Lineage (NCBI taxonomy): Eukaryota > Fungi > Ascomycota > Sordariomycetes > Hypocreales > Nectriaceae > Fusarium > Fusarium louisianense. Next base: position 16,554 of record JAGDUV010000056.1, read on the forward strand.
TTTTGAAGGGCCTGAAGGGCAAGAAGGATTCTAGCTTCATTTGATGATTGAGGCATGCTTGGTTATTAAGAAGTATCTGATTAAATAGAAATGTTATAGGATAAGGGATTTTTAGGTCACTCGCTTATCTAGGTCACTCGCTTATTAAGTATGTTAGTCTTATCTTTTTTACCTTTTAATATTAGCTTAATATACTATTTACCTCTTTAAGATTTTTAATTGAATCTCTTAATAAAATAACTTTATATATAACTGCTAATATTACTTTAATATTTAACTTAATAGCCTTAATTATTAACTCTAGTAAGCTACTCTTATATATAATAACTTATTTAATAAGATATTTAGATTATAATTAAGCCTCCCTTATTATCTTTAGGGTCTTTAAAACCTATAGGCTTATTAATTAGCTGGCCTCTTAAGGAGGCATTAGGGTTTATAGCTATATATTAAGCTTTAAGATAATAGTTTCTAGGTTAAGAGGGTAAAGCCTAGCTCCTTTAAAAGCTCTCTTAATATTACTTTCTATAAAAATAACTTAAAAAGCTATATAAAAGGCTAAAAAGAACTTAATCTTAAAAATATAAATTATAAAATATCTAATTAGATACTCTATTTCTTAATTATAAGTATTTTTTAATATTAAAAAATACCTAATATTAAAAGGCTAAAGTAAATAAGATATATAAGTAGGTATATAAAGTGTAATAATCTTATAATCTTAATAGTATCTCTTAAAGTTAATAAAATAATAACTTTTATAACTATTAAGGATTAAAAGATAATAAAGACTAACTAATCGCTTAGCTATTAATTAATTAAAGTGCTTTAGCTACTTTAGATCTAGCTTATTATTTATTTATCTATTTTAACTTACTACTATAACCTAATCGCTAAAGAGGTTACTTTCTTAATACTAATTTATAAGATAATAAATATTAGCCTAAACTAATAATAAATAGTAGAATTAATTAACCTTTAGTATTAATTATTAGAATTATAATAATCTATTTATAGTTTCCTAGCTATATTAATTTTAGCCTTTTTTACCTTTTTAAGCTTATAATAACTATTTTAAATTATATTAAGCCTATTATAAAGCTAATCTTATTAAAGTTCTAAATATTACCTAATTAAATATTATACTTTATAATTATATTCTATATAAATTAAAACTAATTATAAATAATAATTAGATCTTTATATTTAGCTTTTTAGTAATTATATCTCTAAAAGATATATATCTTTAGTTTTAATTATTATTTAATAAAGTTATAAGTCTAGCACTTACTAATAGGTAGTATATTATAGTCTATAAGTAGAGAATTAGCTATTTCTTCTATAAAATGTAATTATAAGAGAAACCCTTATATATCTAGGTTAAGAATAAACTGAATAATAGTCTGCTCTTTTAGATTAGATAGTTACTGCAAGTTTAGGCCGGAATTGCATTATAATTAAATACTATTATAGCAGCGGTATAAGGTCTTAAAGGGAACCTTATATATACCTAAGGCGCATTAGAGACTAAAATTAAGGTCATTTTAAAAGGCCTAAAGGGCTAAAAGGATTCTATATTTATTTAAAGACTATAATATCTTAAGTTATTAATAATTATCTAATTAAATTAAAATATTATAAGGTAAGGGATTTTTAACTTACTTACTTATTAAGTATATTAGTTAAGATTCTTATTATATTTATATATCTATTATACTTACTTATTAAATTTATTATATTAAGTAATAATAAAGTATTATATTTCTTAATAGTAAAGAGAGTAAGTTAGGTATATTTAAGTAAAGAAGTCTTATTAATAGCTAATAGGCTAAGTTCTATTTAATACTAAAAGAGTATTTTATATATACTAATTAGAGGTATAATATAATAGGTATTATCTTATATCTATTATAAATTAGAAAGTAAAGATATTAGTCCTAGACTGCAATATAGGTTATTTAGTCTATAGTTAATTAGTTTATTATAGATATATAGTAAGGCTCTATAAGGACTAAAAAGTAATAGTTTAATCCTCTAGTAATTAGTATAAATAAAGAGTAAAAGTAAGGTATATATAATTATATTAATTAGGTTATAATATAATCTCTCCCCTCTTTAAGGTCTTATCCTTAAGGCTTATAGTTAATTAAGCGCTAATTTTATTTATTAGTTCTTAACTTCCTCTTATAATTATTCTTATACTTATAATATATCTAGTTATATCTTTAAGTCTAAGTATTAAAAATATATAAGTCTAGTTCTCTTATTATAAATATATAGGATTTTAGTAATTATATTATACCTTATTTATATTATTTCTACTATAACTTAATTTATAAAGTAAAAGATAAGAAATTAAGTTATTATAGGAATTATATAGAAGCTAAGATAGTTTATAATAGTTTAAATATTACTACTATTTATAAGTATACTTTATATATTCTTTTCTATTTATTTTATTAATTCCTTAGTATTTAAAAATATAAAGGATTATAAGAAAATTAAAGAAGATAAGTATATTACTAAAGAGGCTCTTAAGGAGGCTATAGCTTATTTTACTTATATATAAGAAATAAAGTATTAGCTTAAGGAGTAAAGTAATACTTTATTTATTTAAGGTATATAGTCTTTAAAGGATTAAGAGGTTCTTATTATTAATTAGGCTAAGTTAAATATTATTAATAAGGTTTAGGCCTATAGTGCTTTTAATATAGTTAATTAAAGGTCTATATTTACTAATATTCCTTTTATTAAACCTTTTTTTAAAATTATTAATTGAAGTTCCTTAGGAGTTATTAAGTATTAATTAGGTACTTTAATAGTTCTTATATATTTTTATTTTTTAAGCAGTTCTTCTATTTAATTAAGTATTGTATTTATCTATTTATTTTATATATTTCTCTAATTACCTTTACTTTATATATCTCTAGCCTATTAATTTCTTTTAATTTTTTTCTAATTTTAATTTATATTATATAAATAGCTAATTTAAATAAAGAAATATAAAAGATTAAATAGATTTTTACCTTTTATAGTAAGTCCAGTTTATAGTTATTTTTTAAGATTTTTTATAGAATTTTATAAAATCTAATATATTTAAAATCCAGTTTATATATAGGTCTTTTTATTATAATATTTTTTATTAATAGGTAGACTATTTCTCTCTCTCTAAAGGTTAATCTCTTAATCCTTTTTATATTATAGTATTTTTATTTTTTTAAATAAACTTTAGTTTAACATATTTAATAAGTAAACGTAACAGACAAGCGAGCGTAACACTGCACTGTATAGCTAAAATTAGTCTACCTTATAGCACTTTAAAGCTTAAATAAAATTACTAAAAATCTAAAAGAATTATTTCTAATAATAGTATAGATAGTAATACTATATACTATTTTTAAATGATTTTTAACTATTTTACTTTATATAAAAAGCCCTATTATATAATATAAATAGCTTTTTTTACGTACTAACTATATAGGATTTATATATAAATTTATAAAATTTATATTAACTTACTATAAGGCTAATATATAAGTTATAACAGTTTAAGCTATTTTAAGCTAAAAATAAGTATTTTATTTACTTTTATAAATTCAATTTTAAGGTGTATAGGGTAGAATCAAGCTCGATTGTGTGTCACATTCGCTTATTAAATACGTTATTCCTTATTTCTTTATATAGATTTTTATAGATTTTTTTACCTTAATTATTAGGGTTTTTTAGGTAATATAATAACTATTTAATATAAATCTAAAATTAATATATATTAGTATTAATTTTATACTTTTATTATAGGTAATATTATAAGCTAATTATATAATTAATAGCTTTTTAACTTAATTATTTTACTTATAGTTAATATAGCATTAAAGGTATTATTTTAATATTTTGCTTATCTATTTAGTCTATCTATTTACTTATAGCTAGAATACTATAATAAGTTAGTAATTAAGTCCTAAATAGAATATAAGTGCTTATTAAAACTTAATAGTAAATATTAATCCTCTATTTAATAGGATTTCTTAAGGTAGGCTATTTATACTAATAATATACCTATAAAAGATATAAATAAGTTCTTTTATATCTAATAATTCTTTATAAGATAAATAATAAGAAAATTTTATAAGATAGTCTATAATAACTATAATACTATTATAGAAGATTCTAATTAAAGGTTCTTCTAATAGGGGTAACTTAATAATAAAATCTATTATAATTAAATCCTAATATCTTTAAATAATTAAAAATGCTTATAGGTTTCTATAAGGCTTATACCTTTATAATTTAGTTCTTATATAAATATTATATTACTTAATAATAGTTTCTATTAGTTTTTTTTATATTTAACTAATTATAGTAGTTTTATAGTTATTTAAGGGTCTTTATAATGCCCTAATATCTATATAAGAGATATTTATATATTTCCTATATTAACTATTTCTAATATTTATTTTTAAGATAATCCTATAGATTTAATATTCCTTATATTATTTATATAAATATTTAAACTAATTAAGTAAAATAATATTCCACTTTTTTATTAAGCTTTAAGACTTATTCTTTAGCTTTTATAGTATTAGTATTATAAGTTAGTCTTTTACTAATAGTATCTATATAGCTATTATTTAATCCTTTTTAATATATAATTATAAAGTTAAATTTATATAAATATTATATATATTAAAATTATTAATAGTTTAACTCTTATATAGATATAAAGTATAAGATATTTTAGTAATTAATATAGACTTTAATTTAATAGAGGCTTCTTATAATATAGTATTAGAACTCCTTAAAGCAGTTAATAATAGCTAGGAATTCTTTATTATAAATAAAGTAATTAAATTTAGCTCTATATAGTTTATATAAGTAAAAAGCTATTAAGTATAACCTTCTATTATTATCTTATTAGCTAATTTATCCTTTTAAAGTAAAGTCTAATAAGTCTATTTTTAATTTAATTTCTTTCTTAAGGTTAAATATAATTAATATTAGTTCTTTAAGGATTATATTATATAGTTATTTAAATATATCTTATATATTTTTAGTTTAATGTAGTTTATAAGCGAGTTAGCTACCTAAGCGAGTTAGCTAAAAGTCCCCCACCTGATATTAACACTATCAGATCAATTAAATCTTAATTACTATAGATATTATAGCCTTTAAATAAAGCTTAAGTTCTTCTTACTCTTTAAGCCCTTTAAAAAGACCTTAAATTAAGTATCTAATATGCCACTAAGATATATAAGGTTAACTATAATACTCTAAGTAACTAAAAGAATAGTAAATAATTATAATATAATACTATAATAAACTTATAGAAGCTATTAAAGCTAGAAAAAAAGACTATACTTTATTATACTTTTAATTTAGATTTATAAGGATTCCCTTGCTAGATCTCTATTATTAAAGATACAATAAACTGATTACTTATTGCCTATAATATATTACCTATTAGTAAGTATTAAGCTATTAATTTTATTTAGTAGTAATTAGAGCTTAAATCCTATTATTAGTAGAGGTATAACTATTAAAGAGCCTTATATAAAGATTTAACTATAATTTATAATTAATTTAAGCTTATAGAGAATATAATTATAAAATATAGTATCTAATTAGATAATATATAGAACTTTAATAAGATTAGCTTTATAATAGGTATAATTTTAATTAGTAAAGTAGTTATAAGTATAGAGAGATAAGGAAAGCTAAAATCAATCTAGCCTAGAAGTTAAGAATAAGTTACTATAGTTAAGGCAATTAATGTAAAAGGTCAATTAATCCTGCTATTTATTATAGTTATAAGTAAGTATTACCTTTATAACTGGTATAAAGGAAGTAGCCTCCTGACCAATTAGGCTATCGCTATAACTTAAAATAGATAGATAAATAATAAGATAGGTCTTAACTGGCTAAAGCATTTTAATAAGTATATAATTAACTATTTAATTAGTTCTTATTGCCTTTTAATCCTTAATAGTTATAAAAGTTATTACTTAACTGACTTTAAAGCATACTATAAGGAAAAGAATATTATCCTACTTTATATACCTCCTTATTCCTCTTATTTACTTTAGCCTCTTAATATTAAATGCTTTAGACCGCTAAAGAAGGCCTATAGTTAAGAAATTAAGCATCTTATAAGATAATCTATAACCTATATTATAAAGACTAAATTCTTTTTTACCTTCTATATTACCTATTAAGCTATTATTATAGAAAGCAATATATAAGGAGGTTTCTAAAGAGCTAGGCTTACTCCTTTTAATTTAAAAAATATAATCTTAAAGCTTAATATATAGCTATAGACCCTAATGCCTCCTAGAGAGGATATAAGCTAGGCTAAACCTTAGACGCTAAAGATATTAAGGACTATCACTAAGGCTAATTCTTATTTAAAATACCTTAAGAGATGGATCAGAAGATATTATAGTAGCTCTCTAGAGTCTATCCTTAAAGCGCTTTAGTCTCTTATTAAGTCAGTAATAAGAAATATATATAAGACTGCTCTACTAGAGGCTAAAGTTAAGGACCTTTAAGAGGCAAATATAATATATAGCTAGAAGAAAAAAGTAAAAAGAACCAGGCTATAGGATAGCGGCAAGATAACTGTAAAGACTAGTTAGAGTTAAATTAATTAGATAGATATAGATATGCAGGTAGTGGCTAAATTATTGAGAAGTTGCAGTCGAGGAAGGTCAGTCGGACTGGATATTCGGCGTTATAGTATATGCAGTAAGACCAGGCATAATGCAAGGACTTACCAAGAGGTAATTAAAGTTACTAAGGATAAAGATAGTAATTAGTTTTAATTAATTTGATAGGTTATAGTGTTTTTATTGCTAATTGAAATTAGAAGGTTAAAATTAGTAGCTAACTCGCTTGGGTAGCTAACTCGCTTATAAACTATATTATATAAACTTATAATCCTTTTTTATAAGTTCTATAAGTAGGTTTATAATCTTACTAAAGTCCTTAATAAAGTATTTATAGTAATTAATAAAGCTTAAAAAGCTTTATATTTCTTTAATAGTAATAAGTATTAGCTAGTCTTATATTATAGATATCTTTTTTAAATCTATTTAGACTTCTCCTAATAAGATAATATATTTAAAGAAGTTAACTTAAATAATATAAAAGTAGCTTTTTTTTAGTTCTATTAGTAGGTTTATATCTTATAGTGCTTTTAAAACCTTATAGATATATTCTTTATATTCTTCTTTATTATTTAAAAAGATTAAAATATTATTTAAGTAATAAACTATAAAGATATTAAGGTACTATTATAAGATATTATTAATTATCTTTTAAAAAGTTAATAAGGTATTAATAAGTCTAAAAGGTATAAATAGGTATTTAAATAATTTAAATTTTATTCTAAAGGCAGTCTTCTATTTATTGCCTTTCTTAATATAGATTAGGTTATAAGCTCCTTTAAAGTTAAAGGCAATAAAAATTTATTTTCTTTATAGGTAGTCCTTATATTCTATAATAAGTAGAAGTAATATATAGTCTTTAATAGTAAGGGTATTTAATTTCCTATAGTCTATAATAAGTTATAATCTTCTATTTTTCTTAAATATAAATATTATAAGAAATCCTATAGTAAATATTAATTCTTATATATTGCCTTTTTATAATTCTTTTTTTAAGTATTCTTTAAGTATTATAAGTTCTATTTTATTAAGGTTATAAATCTTCTAAAAAGGTAAGTTATTTAATATAAGGTAAATCTTATAGTTTTAACATAAATATTATAATACCTTTATATTAAGTTCTTTTTTAAATAGTTTCTTATAGATATAATACTCCTAATATATACTCTTAAGTCTACTTAGGGTTTTAAGTTATTATTCTAGATATTTATTTAGTATTTATAGCTAATTCTTAAATAATATAATAGTTCTTTTAATTCTTTTTATTTTCCTTTTTTTTTATATATATTATATTCTTTTTAATAATAAGTAAAAGCTTAATTTACTTCTATTCTTACTATAAGATATAATTAAAATTTAAAATCTTAATTCTTTATTTATTTTTAAACTAATTAATTTATTATTAAAGTAATCTTTTATATAGTTAATTATATTAATTCTTTAATTAATATCTTATAGGTTATAGTAATATAACTATAAGTATTTTAATATTAAGTTATAGCTTAATATAAAGATAATATTAATATTAATATTCTATCTTTAAGTTCTAATAAATATCTTAAGGTAATTAATCTCTTAAGTAATAAGTCCTCTATTATATAAAAATAACTATTTCTTTAAGTTTCTTATTAAATAAAGGTAAGTCTTAATTATCTATAATAGCTTTAAGTGATTAACTATTTTAAGGTTAATTATATTAATATTAGCTATATAGTCTATTAATAGTATAAGCTATATGCCTTTAATTTATATTTTTAATTTTAAGTAGTTTTATTAATTATTATTAATCATTTATAGAGCCCTTAAGGGTATGATTATACTCTTTTTACTTTTATTACTATATTATAGCTCTATTAATATAGTAAGTTATTATCTTTTCTTTAGTTAAAGTAATAGAGATTATATTCTTTATTATAATATAGGTTATTATTTAAGTATATATTTTCTTATCTTAATTCTTCCTAATTGTCTCTAATAAACTTATTATCTCATAGTTCCTTTTATTCTTTAAGTTACAGTTTATAGGGTTCTAAAGTTAAGCTATAATCTTTATTTTCCTCTTTATTTTATTTCTACTTTTTTATTAATTACTTATTATTTAGTTCTTCTATTATATAGGTACTCTATCTCTAATAGTCTACTTATTTATCTTTTTTAATATACTTTAATGCCTTATATTAAGTAAATTAGTTAGATTTTAAGTATATTATTTAGTAATCTTTATAGTTTTAGTAAACAAAATATCCTATTATATTAATAGGAATATAACCCTTCTGATATATATATTCTTTAATTGCAATAGGGAAGTAATTATAATTAATTTTATCTTATTTATTGAGTTTATAGTAATATATAATATAAGATATTTAAAAGATTTATATATAATTTAGGCTTATAGGGTACCTTTAGAGTTCTCTTTTTATAATTATTTATTTTATAGCAGCTTAGCTACTTTCTATTTATTAGTAGGTTATAATATAAATATAGATATTATTACCTTAATTTATTTCTATTTCTTTTTTTATTAGCTTTTAATATATTTATTCTATATTACCTTATTATTAGGATTCTAATTTATTGTATTAGGAAATTAAGTTATTAAATTAAGGTTCTAGTTTAATTTCTCTAAGTAGCTTCTAATTCAAGTTATAAAAACTTTTTTCCTTAATAAGTTTTTTAGCGCTAATATAATTAGGATTATTATAATATAGTCTAAATTGCTTTAAGTATATTAGGATATTATCTATTTATATTATTTCCCTAAGTATAGATTAATTATCTAATTATGAGATAGTTCTTTTTCCTTTGTAGGTAATTATAATAGTAATATTATTATATTTTATTATTACTATTTCTAATATTAGCTATTATTCTTCTTCTTTTTATCTTACTATTATAGCTCTTTTTTTCTACTTAAGCTATTTATTTACTTTAGCCTTATTTTTTTAGCTTGTTATTATAGGCTTTTTTAATAGCTTTTTTATATACTTTTTTTTCTTTATAAGCTACTTATTATTATTAGAGGAGTTTAAAGTAATATATATATTTTTTATATCTTTCTTATTTCTTATTATATTTAAGCTATATATTTATTATAGTATTTATATTATAATTTAATTAAGATATAATAATTCTTTTAATTAATTATATAGCTATTTAAAGTTTATTCTCCTTTAGGTTAATATTTTATATATCTCTTCTTTTAAGTACTAATTAATACTTCTAATTAGTCTTTATAGAGTTATAATATTTTTTTTCCTTATAGTTCTTCTTATTATAATTTTAATATATAAATAGCTATAATATTTATAGGTCTAATATAAGTTCTATATAAAATATTAATTTATTATACCTTTTTTAATTAGCTTATTATTTAGGATTATTTTATTAATTTAAAATAAATATAATATATTTCTTTATAGCTGCTTTTTCCTTTTAGGATTTATATTATTATTTATTAATTTAAATAGCTATAATAATATATATATTAAGGTTATTTAAATAATCTTTTTTAAATAAGGTATTTTCAATCTCTTCTTTTAGTCTTTAGTAATAGACTTCTATAAAGGTTTTATTATCCTATTAGGTTCTATATATAAGTTATCAGAATTATATAAAATATTTTATATATAATTTTATTTATTATAGATTTATAATTCTTATTATAGCTTATTATTTTTTAATAATTATTTTAAAGTTAGCTTTTAAGGCTTTTTTAAAGTTATTTTAATATATAAATATTTCTTAGGTTTTATTATTTTAAATAAGTTTATTATTCTTTAGGTAATCCCTAAAGATTAATTTAAATTAGTTTTATATTAAGCTTTAAATAAATAATAATATAAAAAAGAGTTTCTCTTTTAATAAATTAATATAATTAAGAAATAAATAGAAATATTCTTTTATTTTAATAATAAATAGTATTATACTAGCTAATTTTCTTATAAATAGTTTAAAGGTTATTACTTTTATATATTCTTTTAGGTTATAATTATTAGTTAAATCTTTAATAGTTTTTTTCTTTTTTTTCTATTTTCTCTTTTTTATATTCCTTAATAGTCTTCTTAAGATACTTAAGTCTAGCTACTATTTTAATATTACTTAGTAGAGTATTTATATAAGTAGTATTAAGAGCTATTATATAAGGTATTACTTAATATAAATATAATATAGTTTAAATAAGAGCTATTAATATATAATAGATATAATTTTTAAGGGATAAATTAGTTTATATTAGATTTATTTTAGCAGTTATATAAGATATACTAAATAATATATCTTATATAATTATTAACTCTCTTTTTTATAGTTTTATTTTTTTTACTTTCTAATATTAGCTTAATATACTATTTACCTCTTTAAGATTTTAAATCTAATCTCTTAATAAGATAACTATATATATAACTGCTAATATTACTTTAATATTTAACTTAATAGCCTTAATTATTAACTTTAATAAGCTCCTTTATATGTAATAATTTATTTAGTAAGGTATTTAGATTATAATTAAGCGTCTTTTATTATCTTTAGGGTCTTTAAAACCTATAGGCTTATTAGTTAGCTAGCCTCTTAAGGAGGCATTAGGGTTTATTGCTATATATTAAGCTTTAATATAATGATTTCTAGGTTAAAAGGATAAAACCTAGCTCCTTTAAAAGCTCTTTTAATATTACTTTCTATAAAAATAACTTAAAAAGCTATATAAAAGGCTAAAATAAACTTAATTTTAGAAATATAAGTTATAAAGTATTTAATTAGATACTCTATTTCTTAATTGTAAGTATTCTTTAGTATTAAAAAATACCTAATATTAAGAGGCTAAAGTAAATAAGATATATAAGTAGGTATATAAAATATAATAATCTTATAATCCTAATAGTATCTCTTAAAATTAATAAAATAATAACTTTTATAACTATTAAAAATTAAAAGATAATAAAACTAATTAATTATTTAGCTATTAATTAATTAAAGTATTTTAACTATTTAAAATTTAATTTATTATTTATCTATTTTAGCTTATTATTATAACTTAATTACTAAAGAGGTTACTTTCTTAATACTAATTTATAAGATAATATTAGCCTAAATTAATAATAAATAGTAAGATTAGTTAACCTTTAATATTAATTATTATAATTATAATAATTTATTTATAGTTTCTTAATTATATTAATTTTAGCCTTTTTTATCTTATAGAATTTATAATTATTATTTTAAATTATATTTAGCCTGTTATAAAGCTAATCTTATTAAAATTCTAAATATTACTTAATTAGATATTATATTTTATAATTATATTCTATATAAATTAAACTTAACTATTAATAATAATTAAATCTTTATATTTAACTTATTAATAATTATATTACTTTATTAACTTTAAGAGATACTATTAAGATTATAAAATTATTATATTTTATATAACGTATTTAATGAGCGAGCGCCACAGATAAGCGAGCACCGCACTTTTCCCTCTTATATCTTACTTTTTACCTAATTGATTGATTTTTAATAACCAGTAATATTAGAACTTTTAATTAAAGTTAGAACTCTTTTTACACTTTAGTCTCTTTAAAATAACTAAGAACTAAATATCTAATATACTATAAAGATATATTAAATTAATAATTACTGCCTATATTACTACTAATAAGACATTTAAATATAATATAATTCTATTTTAAATTTATAAAAACTATCTAATTAGAAGGAAAATATAATAATATAATTTATTTTTAATTTAGATTTATAAGGATTACCTTTATAACTGCATTTTATTAAAGAAATAGCTAATTCCTTACTTATAGACTATAATATATTACCTATTAGTATATATTAAATATATAACTTTATTAAGTAATAATTAGAGCTAAAGATATATATATTTTAAAGGTATAACTATTAAAGAGCTAAATATAAAAATCTAAATATTATTTATAGCTAGTTTTAACTTATAGAGAATATAATTATAAAATATAATATCTAATTAAATAATATTTAGAACTTTAAAAAAATTAGCTTTATAATAGGTATTATATAGTTTAGAATAGTTATTATAAGTATAGAAATATAAAGGAGATTAAAATAAATATAGCTAAGAAACTATAAATAGATTATTATAATCTAGGCAATTAGTACTAAAGGTTAATTAATCCTACTATTTATTATTAGTATAAGGCAATATTACCTTATAAATTAATACTAAAAATATAACCTCCTAAGCGATTAGGTTATTATATTAAGCTAAAATAGATAGATAAATAATTAATTTAATTTTAATTAGGTAAAGCACTTTAATAAATCTATAATTAAGTAATTAGTTAGTTCTTATTACCTTTTAATCCTTAATAGTTATAAAAGTTATTACTTTATTAAATTTAAGAGATATTATAAGGATAATAAAATTATTATACTTTATATGCCTACTTATGCCTTATATCTACTTTAATCTCTTAATATTAGGTTCTTTAGGCCTCTAAAAAAGGCTTATAGTTAAGAAATAGAGTATCTAATTAAATACTTTATAACCTATATTTTTAAGACTAAGTTCTTTAATGCTTTTTATATCGCTTTTAAAGCTATTATTATTAAAAGTAATATATAAGGAGGTTTTAAAGGGGCTAGGCTTACTCCTTTTAATTTAAATTATATTATCTTAAAGCTTAATATATAACTATAGACTCTAATGCCTCTAATAGAGGTAATTAAGCCTTTTACTTTTTAGACTTTAAAGACTCTAATAATAGCTAATAAGGCCTAGTCTTAAATTAAATACCTTAAGAGTTAAATTAAAAGGCATTAAAGTAGCTCCCTAGAGTTAATTATTAAGGCTATTTAGTCTCTTATTAAGGCAATAAAGAGAACTATATATAAGACTACCTTTATAAGAAATAAGATTTAAAATCTTTAGGAGGGAAATAAGAAATTAAGCTAATACTAAAGGTTAAAAAGAACTAAAGTATTAAAAGAAGAAACTGCAATTATAGAGTATATTTATTTATTAATTTATTTTAATATATTAGATTTTAATTTCTTTAATTTTTCTAGTACTAATAGAAGTTCTTTAAGAGTTATTAGGTATTAGTAAGGTATTTTAGTAATTCCTATATATTTTTACTTTTTAAGTAGTTTTTCTATTTTATAAAATATATTATTTATCTATTAATTTTATTTATATTTCTAATTTCTTTTACTTTATATATTTTAAGTCTATTAATTTCCTTAGGTTTATAATAAATTTTAATTTATATTATATTAGCTATTAAATTTAATAATAAAATATAAAAGACTAAACTAATCTTAATTATTAGTAGTAGGTTTAATTTATAGTTATTTTTTAAGATTTTTTATAGTATGTTATAAAATCTAATAAATTTAAAATCTAATTTATATATTAATTGCTTTATAGTAATATGTTTTATTAATAAGTAGATTATATTTCCCTCTTAAAAGGTTAATCTTTTAATTCTTTTTATATTATAGTATTTAATTATCCTCTTTTTAATAAAATCTAATTTATTCTTTATCTTTTTTATATAGATTTTTTATATTATCTGCCTTAATTCTAAAGGTAAGGTTAAATATTAGGGTTTTATAGGCAATATAGTAACTATTAAGTAAAAATCTAAAATTAATATAACGTATTTAATAAGCGAACGTGACAGACAAGCGAGCGTGACACTGCACTGTACAGCTAAAATTAGCCTACCCTATAGCACTTTAAAGCTTAAATAAAATTACTAAAAATCTAAAAGAATTATTTCTAATAATAGTATAGATAGTAATACTATATACTATTTTTAAAAGATTTTTAATTATTTTACTTTATATAAAAAGCCCTATTATATAATATAAATAGCTTTTTTTATATACTAACTATATAGGATTTATATATAAATTTATAAAATTTATAATAGCTTACTATAAGGCTAATATATAAGTTATAACAGTTTAAGCTATTTTAAGCTAAAAATAAGTATTTTATTTACTTTTATAAATTCGATTTTAAGGTATATAAAGTAGTATTACACTCGCTTGTCTATTACGTTCGCTTATTAAATACGTTATAAATAATAATAAATTTATTAAATTTATTATTATTATTATACTTAAAGGATTAAAATAACTATAAAAGAATTTATATAAGAAATCAATAGTTTTTAATATAAGCCCTTTTATTATTTATTATAACTTTAAATCCTTATATTATATACTTTATATACCTATATATAAGGTATTAGCCCTAAGGATATCTACCTACCCTATATTAATAATATATACTTATTATATAGGAACGCTAAATAAAAGAATATAGCATCCTAGGAATATAGCATCCTAGGAACGACTTATCCCTAGTGTAAGTAGATAGGGTCAAGTTAGGGTGGTTAGATAATAGATAGATCTGATTGTATATTGAACTCCGTCTCGAGAGAGACTTCAACTTGAGGAATCTAACCCTAGATCCCTCGGTCTGACTTCTCTTAAGGTAAATTACCCGAAAATCTCCCGGCGACCGCTCGCTAATTGGTCGCGACTTAATCTCTCCATGATACTCTAATACCTAGGACCCCTTATTCCTTATATATTCACTTTAAGTATATATACCTTCTCTTAGCACCAGTTAATATAGTTAGCTTACTAGCTATTAATAAGACTTCTTTACCTAAATACGCCTAACCTGCTCTATTTACTATTAAGAAACGTAACACTTCGCTACCGCTCAGTTATATGCCCTACGACTCTACAAACATAAACCAATACGGACTAGTTTACCTGTTTAGAAACCTACCCATTATATTATTTTTCTTAGCCTTAATCCATACTAGACCCCTTAGAATATACTTTAAATAGTTTTAAGCTGTTTTACTAAAATAGAAAAGGTATCTATATTATTTACAATAAACGCTACTATGTAAATTCCCTCAGCTAAAGTACTGACATGACTCAGTGTCATGGCTACTGTCGTCTTTACTTGTTTGGAAAAGTCTCACCTAATGATTAACAGCTGCCAAGAACGCTATTGAGAAATCTGCAGCCACCGTTTGTTAGTAAGGTATCTCAGCTCAATCTGAGCCACCTGACTTGGAAATCTTTGGACAGCGGCAGGCATCATTCCAACTTTGGAGCAAATTGTATCAGCGTCATCCCGAGTGTCGATATACATGCCCTTCTCTCGCGCACAAAACCCACGCGGCCTGCCTCGTCCACCTTACCTCCGATTCGCGACGTAGTGATCGCCGAGTGCAGAAGTCAGGGACTTGTTATTTTCCCTGGCCGGTGGAATCATCGTGGATAGCCGACTATCTAGAGCGGGTGGTCTTACCGTCCGTTCACTGACCTGTTGCTTGGGCAGTCCGAGCTCGGCTGGGGAGGCTCGAGCACTTGAGATCCCCCCATGGCTTTGTTTCAATCTACCAAACTCAAATTTGACCTGCAGGACTAGTAGTGGCATGGGGTCGTCCATGTATGAAGCCCCTTGGGATCTTTTTATTTTCGGCCTACGGCGTAAGTCTGGCAGAGGTTGCACGAAATAACACATGGAGAAAAATGAGAGACAAGGCCGTTTTTGCTCAAGCGTAAGGTGGCTGAGTTTGCTTTCTTTCGGGGGCTATACTAATCCTAGTTCATTGTACGGACGCAGGCAAGATGGGGCCATGGCAATGCGGGTAGATCATTCACTTTTACCTACAGTCCATACTAACTTAGCCGGGGCCAAACTCAATCGACCTAAATGGTCGCGAACTCATAAAGGGTTCACATAGAACCACAGAACTGGAGTAAAGGCCGCTTAGACCTTCTCAATGCACATCAAACTAGAGCGAGGGCCGCTTAGACCGTCTCAATAACATTAAGAGTGTTAGAGCTAGAGTATAGTATCAGGTACCTCCACAGCTGCTACTGGGATGCTCTGCATCTATATATACCAGCTTGAACCCGTTTCACAGCTGGTATTTACACCTACTCGGTGATATTGCTATCATCCATTAATTCACAGTTCGTGGGAGGCTGGTTCTCTCAACTGCAGCCCATACAAACACAGCAACCCGACAATTCAACCTAATACACAGAAAGGGCTCCGATTCCAATAAAGCCAAGCTTGCATCGACAGAAGGGACATAAAATCACCGAACCCACAACTTATCATTATAAACCGACATTCTGAGGCCGAGCAACCTTTGAGGATCATATGAATCATGAAGGCACCTCCTTTAGACGTGATTCAGACATGGCCTCGACCCCAGTTTGACGCACCATTCACGAACGCACCAGTAGGGACTGCTGTGTCTATCTTCTTAATGGTTGTTGTCACTATCATCTTGGGGATCCGGATATATACACGAAAGTACATTACCAGAGGGTTCGGACCAGACGATATTCTCATCATTTTTGCCTACATTCCCTGTCTGGGTTTCTCAATCAATGGCCTGATTGCCCAAAAGCATTATGGTTGGGGCAAAGACATATGGAACGTACACCCTACAGTGTATAAACCTGCGCTTCAGTCTGCTTTTGCCGCATACAATCTTTTTGGCGCCGCGACAACTCTCATCAAGCTGTCCATGCTTGCTCTGACGTACCGCCTCGCCTGCACTGCGTCGAAAACCTTTCAACGTATCATTATTGGTTGCATGATCCTGGTTGGCGCCAACGGTGTCTGCTTCCTCCTTGTCACCTGGCTGCAGTGTCGGTAAGCCATTATGAACAGCTTGCCATCATCAACGAAACACATTGGCTAACCTAGCAAAACAGACCTTTACACCTTTACTGGACCATCTCTTACGAGGAGCAAAACTGCATAGACGAAGCTGCTCACCTTCTGGCTGCCGGCACCATTAACACAGTGACGGATCTTCTTGTCGTTGTCCTGCCGCTGGTCATCTTCATTCGCCTGCAGGGCCCGAACAGCAAGTTGTCAAAGCGGCAAATTGTCATCGTCAATATTCTATTCGCCGCAGGTTTCTTTGCTACCATCGCAGGTGCTATCCGTACCTACGTGACCTGGCGTATGACCTCAGCTGATGATTTCAACATCACCTATTGGTTCTGGCTGACATGGCTTTCTTCCATGATCGAGATTTACGTTGGTATCATCGCTGCTAGTGTGCCTGCAACAAAACCTTTCATGGCTCGATATGTTCCTGCGCTTCTCGGGGCATCCAGGTCCACAGACGACCCAAGTCGCGGGTCGCGTACTGATCGCTATGCCTTGCCTGGTGCCAACCGTAGCCGTACGAAGAACGGCTACGTCCGTGATGATTCCTACGACCTGCCTTTCTACGAGTCGGCATCGACAGTCAGCAAAGCGGTGCCCATGACATGCAACTCCCGGAAAACTGACCCCCTCCCGATGCCAAATCGGTTAGAGGAAGGCTTCGAGTTTGAGTTCGGGAAATGTGCGTGTAGCTGTCAATGTCACGCCACCACACAAAGCCCAACTCGCCCCCCTGGAGTAAAATTATATTAAATAATAGACTATTATAGAATAACGTAGTTCACAAGCGAGTTGGCCACCCAAGCGAGTTAGCCTCAAATCTCAACCTTCATATTTCAATTACTAACAAGAACACTATAACCTATCTGATTAATTAAAACTAATTACTACCCTTATTCTTAGTGACCCTAATTACCTCTCGGTAACTCCTTGAATTATGCCTAGCCTTGCTGTAAGTCTAAGAATACTAAATGCCTAGTCTAATTGACCTTCTTTAATTATAACTTCTTAATAATTTAGCTACTATTTATATATTTATATTTATTTAATTAATTTAATTCTAATTAATTCTTATAATTATCTTTTTAATATCTTATAATTAAATTCTTTTTACTTTTTTCTTTTAATTATATATTATATTTACCTCTTAAATGTTTTTAATTTTAGCCTTTAATAGGGCAGTCTTATATATATTTCTTATAATTAACTTAATTAAAAACTAAAGAGCTTTAAGAATTAACTTTAAAGAGCTATTATAATATCTTCTAATTTATCTTTAAAGGTATTTTAAATAAGAATTAGCCTTAATAATATAAGAGTACAGGTAGCATGCTGCACTTTCCCAATAGACTAAAAGATCAAGCAGTTATAGCACAATATGCCGTAACTGTGCTATACATCCATATATAAGGGGCCTAAGCCTTCTGCAAAGGTTCAGCGACTTTAATACCCTTATATCCCTTTTAATTATATAAGGGATTTCTAGTCTAGGCCTCCTTAATAGGGCAAGGATATATAACTAATATAGCTTTAAAGCTCTTAGGTTTAATCCCTATTATAAATAGATTATTATAATTAAAGTAATTAATATAAAAAGTAAATTAATTTTACTATTTATTATAATTATAAGTAAGTACTACTTTTATAATTAATATAAAAGAAATAGCTTTTTAATTAATTAGGCTATTATTATAACTTTAAATAAATAAATAAATAATAAGATAAGTTTTAATTAAATAAAGTATTTTAATTAATATATAATTAATTAATTAATTAACTAATTAATTCTTATTGCCTTTTAATTTTTAATAGTTATAAAAGTTATTACTTAATTAACTTTAAAGTATATTATAAGAAAAAAAATATTATTATATTTTATATATCTTTTTATTTTTTTTTATTTTTTTAGCTTTTTAATATTAAGTGCTTTAAACTATTAAAAAGGGCTTATAATTAAGAAATTAAATATTTAATAAAATATTTTATAATTTATATTATTAAATTTTTTTTTTTTTTTATATTACTTATTAAGTTATTATTATAAAAAGTAATATTAAAAGATATTTTTAAAAAGTAAAGCTTATTCTTTTTAATTTAAAAAGTATTATCTTAAAGCTTAATATATAGCTATAAACCCTAATGCCTCTTAAGGAGGCTAGCTAATTAATAAGCCTATAGGTTTTAAAGACCTTAAAGATAATAAGAGAGGCTTAATTATAATTTAAATACCTTATTAAATAAATTATTATATATAAAAGTAGCTTACTAGAGTTAATAATTAAGGCTATTAAGTTAAATATTAAGATAATATTAGCAGTTATATATAAGGTTATCTTATTAAAAGATTAAATTTAAAATCTTAAAGAGGTAAATAGTATATTAAGCTAGCATTAAAGGGTAAAAAGGATAAAATAATAGAAAGGAAAGGTAATAATAATATAAAAGGTATTATAAGTAATTAATTAAATAGATATAAATATATAAATAGTAGCTAAGTTATTAAGAAATAGTAATTAAGGAAAGTTAATTAGATTAGGTATTTAGTATTATAGTATATATAGAAAGACTAAATATAATATAAGAATATATTAAGAGGATACTTAGCTATTTAAAAATAAGTAATATAGTTAATAAGTAAGTAGACTAAATAAGTAAGTAGATTAAAAATATTAACCTTATAACTTTAAATCTATTTATAAATACTATAAACTACCTAATTAATTA
>JAGDUV010000057.1:0-33635 GCA_017656775.1 Fusarium louisianense
AGGATCAAGAGGCGATAGGAACTAACTGATCGCTTAACTGTAGATTTATCAAAGTGCTTTACCCAGTCAAGACCGAGCTGGTTATTCGTCCATCTATTTTGGCTCAATGCAATAACCCAATCGCCTGGGAGGTCGCATTCTCGGTACCAATTCGCAAGGTGATATTGACCTGCACCAATGATGAACGGCAGGATCAATTGACCTTCGGCACTGATCGCCTGGATTACAGTAATCCATTTACGGTTTCCAGGCTGTACTGATTTCGGTCTCCCTTGCGTTTCTGCACTTGTGATGACCATTCCGGACTGCATAATGCCTATCATAAAGCTAATCTTATTAAAGTTCTAGATATTATCTGATTAGATACTATATTTTGCAATTATATTCTCTATAAGCTGAAACCAGCTATAAATAATATTTAGATCTTTATATTTAGCTCTCTAATAGTTATATCTCTAAAATATATGCATCTTTAGCTCTAGTTGTCACTTAATGAAGTTATGCGCCTAGCGCATACCGATAGGTAGCGCATTACAGTCTGTAAGTAGGGAATTAGCTATTTCTTTAATAAAATGCAGTTGCAAGGGAAATCCTTATAAATCTAGGTTAAGGATAAATTATACTATTATATTCTCCTCCTAATTAGATAGTTTCTATAAATTCAGTATTATATTGCATTATAATTATATATTATTTTAGTATTAATATAAGGTTATAAAAGGTACCTAGTAAATAGCTGCTACTTATTATATATTTAGATTTAAATTATTTTAAATAGCTTAAAGGGCAAGAGTAATTCTTCCTTTATTTAAAGGTTATAGTATAACTAATAGTTAAGATATCTTTAACTATATTAAGATATTATAAGGTAAGGGATTTTTAATCTGCTTACTTATTTAATCCGCTCGCTTATTAAATACATTATATAGAAAATTAATAGATAAATAATATATTTAGTAAAATGGAAAAACTACCTAGAAAATGAAAATATATAAGAACTACTAAGATATCTAATTAACGCCTAGCGACTCCTAAAGAACTTCTACCAGCAGTATTAGAAAATAAAGAAGGATCAGTAAAAGGAATATTAATAAAAACAGAGCCCTAATTAATTATATTAAAAGCACTATAAGACTGAGCCTTATTAATAATATTCAACTTAGCCTAATTAATAATAGGAACCTCCTGCTCTTCTAAGGACTGTATCCTATAAATAAATAAGGTATTACCCTATTCTTTTAAATGACGCTTTATTTTTCGCATATAGGTAAGACATGCTATAGCCTCTTTGAGAGCCTCTTTAGCAGCATGCTTATCTTCTTTAAGCTTTTTTTACTCTTTTATATTTTTAGAAACTAGAAAATTAGAAATAATTAAAGAAAATAAAAAATATATAAAGAAAACTTATAAAAAGTAATAACTCTAGAACTATTATAAACTACCTTAGCCTTAATATAATTCCTATAACAGCTAGAATTCTTATCCTTTACCTTATAAATCAGATTACGCTAAAAACAGTAAAAATAAGGCATAATATAATTACTATAATCTTATATATATAATGCAAGAGAGCTAGACTTAGTAGTCTTTAGATATTTAGGCTTAGAAATATAACTAGATATATTATTAGTATAAAGAATATTTATAGGAGGAAGTTAGAAACTAATAGGTAGAAAATAATAATAGACAGATTAATAGGCCTTAAGGATAAGACCTTAAAGAGGGGAGAGATTATATTATAACCTAAATGATAAGGTCAGGTGCACCCCACTTTTCACTATTACAAGACCCCACTTTTTCCTCTAATTACTGCAGGACCAAACCGCTAACTCTTAGTCCTTATAAAGACCCGCTTTTCTACCCTCTATATACTAATTAACTTAGGACTAAAGAAACTATACTACAGTCTAGGACCAATACTTTCAATTCTCAGTCCATAATAGATACAAGCTAACACCTATTGCCTTATACCTTAGACTAGTATATATAGACCTCTTAAGAAACCTAGGTAGAACTGAGCTTACTAGCTATTAATAAAGCCTCTTTACCTAAATACGCCTAACCCGCTCTATTCACTATTAAGAAACATGACACTTCGCTCTCGCTTAGTGTATAACGCCCTACGACTCTGCAAACATAAACCAGTACGGACTAGTTTACCTGTTTGAAACCCCAACCGTCACATGCTTCCAGTAAGTCTTGGGGCTGTTTTCTGTCAGTCATTTGCCAGCAAAACCAGTGCCGCTTCAAGAGCGATAAACCCCACAAATCCATGCTAACCCCCTGTCAAGTATATCAGATGTACCGACCACATTTACTCGTACCCCTGCCTACCTAAGCGCCAGACTATCACGCACTCATTCTCATTGGCTATAGCCCCTCTCTCATCAATATCACTTTAGCAGCGCTTGCTGAACATAAATACTGGGCACCTCAGCCATTCAGCCAGGTAAGATATCTTTATCACTTTCTTCTGCACAATCGCACTTCAATCACTATCAATGAATCAAAGGAGCTTTCAGTCTACTTCCTTTGCCGAGTCGGATGACTCAATAAGTTCGTACGAAGATGATAGTGTATTTGACAGTGAGAATGATCATACTTCAGATATAGAGACCAATCTCAGCGATTCTAACGAAGTTGACCTTGAGTTGGAAGATGCACTATGCCTCCCAGGTGGAAGCGATTTGCCTCCAGAATTCTTTATCCGCATGCAGGATGACTTTAAGGAAGAGGACGCAGATGACACTGCATACGCTAATGGCATAACTCGACAACTTGATGCAATTAAATGACGGTAGAATACATATAGTTAAGATTCTTTCCCTCTTATAATATTACTAATATATATTAGTTACTATAAGTATATAAAGTAAGACCCTAAATATTGTATACAGTATATCTCCTTAAGTAAGATTAATGTATTCTTTTATTGGCTTTTTGCCTAGAAAATAGGGGCTGGGGAAAGGAAACTCCCTAGTATAAGATCGTCTTATACCCTTAAGCAGTATTAGAAGGAGTTTCGACTTATATATAAGAGAGAGACTAAAAAGAAGATCGACCCTATTTTAAATCGGAGGATGCGTAGGGTATATACCTGCGTTTCCTTAGTGTTGAAAATATTAATATGCGACTGATTAGATCCTTCGAAAACTCATTATCGACCACGGCTTAATAGGGGAGCGACGCGAAAATCGATGTATGACTATTGAGGATCTTGAGCGGCAAGCAGAGATGACCATTAGTACGACTAAACAGAGGTTCCACCTTGGCGAGCACCGCATCTATGCTCTTTTATTCCTCCTTCTCATTGCACCAAGTGGCTCTAGACCTAGAGCACTCCTCTTCCTAAGATTTGGCGACCTTAAGCTTTCTTTGGCGCGTGATCCTCAGGGAGGCCCGCACTGTATTCTCATCCGGTTTAGGCTCCGCTTCATGAAGACCTTCCTTGGAGAAAAAGAAACGTAAGTGATGTAGCCAAACGCGCTTTTGGCCGCTGAGCCTGACTAAAACAGCAATATTTTAACTCTTCCCGAAACTATCTTTAACTCGAGCTTACTACTCAGCCCTTATACCCTTCTTCTAGGTCTATTGTTCCATCATGAGGCATTTGATGCCCCAGCTCTCATTTCCCCTGAGCATCTAAGCAAGCTTGACATTCACCCCGATAAGCATGAGTTGCCTCTGCCACTCAAGTAAAGTATGAATGACATATTTGTCTTTCGCAGGGCTACTAAGATAGCTATAAACGCATATGAACTGTCTGCAAATAAACAGATTATATATAATATGATTTCCGGTTAGATAAAGAAGCTCGGCGAATTGGCTAGATTTGGCGTCATTATGATCTTATATACGCTCTATTATAACGCAGGTAATGAGTTTGACTAATGCTGTGTATATATACTTCACTTAAAAAAGCAGACTGACTGACAAGCGATATAGCAAATATCAGCGATGGACTTCGCAACCTGATGCTTCAACATGCTAACTCTAGGACTTTTGAGAAGCATTACCTCGGCCATGTTGTCCCTGTGGATACTATGGCCGTTATGAGCCATAAAGAGCAGCAAAAAGCCCTGATGCATTAAGCTTGCAGTATTAGGTACTCAGCCAGCAAGCGGCGGCCTACCTATCTCACTGCTGAGCAGTCTGCGAGCATTAATGATAACCTAAAGATCCAGGACCTCCTTTAATAATGAAAATTCCTTCTTTCTAAAGGCAATAAGTCCAATAGAGTTTATATATATCTAAGAAATATTTTAAAGGTTATTTAAAGCGAGAAGGTGCATTTACATTAAAAACGTAAAGATAAAGTAAGAAAGATTTAGTCCTAGGAATAGGCTATAACTGATATTAAATAACAACTGGCTGGTAAAACTTTTAAGGAGCTACCTATTTCGCTATCAAATGAAGCTGCTCATCCAGCCTAGAAACATCTATTTAAAGCTCTTACAGCCCCGGCAACTAACATAATTAAGTCCAAATATTATCATCATAATGATGCGATTCTCAGCGTCATGTCTTACTGTTATATCTAAGAACTACCCTTGCCTCCTATAACCTGATATAAAGCGAATACTATAAAGAAAGATATATCTAATCAACATTACAACACTACCAAGGATACCATAAGTGGCGCTTTAGGTGATGCAATAACTTCAGTCTTTATTATAAGTCAGACAGAGCAAAGCCGAAGGTGCTTTCTTTATATTGGTCAGGCCACCACTCTTCAGTCTTCCGATCTAGCTATCGACAGGCTAATTAAGCCTTTCTACTCGACAGGGGACTTAAGCAGGCACTTTAAATGATACCATCTCTCTAATCTACAACTAAACGAAAAGCTCCATTGCCGCCTATATGATGAGATATTGGTCTATAAGATGCACTTGCAAAACCATGCTGAGGCAGTACACAGAACTGTATCATATAGAGGCTGATTATCATGAGCTTCGCGTGGAATGATCGTTAGTCATCTATGTGGTGAAGCCTCTAATCTTTATGGCATTATTTATTTTATAACTCTTCCTTTTAAGTCATAGGAATCCTAGAGGATAAGAAAGTAATTGCTATCTATATCTAATTTTGCTTCCTATGCTACAAAACAGTCCAAGTGCATTAACCCTATATAGGGAATAGGCGACATATCTAGGCGACACTTCTGGGCATTTATCTTGAAGCCAATAGACATAAGCAAGTGCAATTTGTGTTTTTCTGCAAGCCGTTAAGTATAGATTTCTACTAAGCAGAACTGGACAGCATACCCGACGCCACCTAGGCCGAACAGTGACACCCTTAATCGCGTCTTCGCAGTGCCTTAATGTTGATTAAAGCCAAGCTGTAATTTGAGCTTTTCGAAAACCTCAGACCGGTTAATAAAATCTGGGTTCTCCATATACGGTACAAGAACTAAGGTCTTTTAGTTTTATTCAGAATAGCAATGCTCGCTTAGTCTATACATTTTGAACTAGCGCTCTGTTTTCTGCGTTACGCCTTAAGTGCTCGCTAAGCAAGACCTACAATCCTCTCCCGAGCTTTATAGTATATGTGGTCCCGTGGCACGAATTTCACCATATCAGAGTGTATGCGAGCGATAGCGCACATATGCTCAGGGCCTGTTTCCCATATACGACAGTACGTCGCGGAAGACTTAGTGACTAAATATGCTTCTAGACCGGATATCGACCAATCTCTATTTTTATCCTGTTTTAATGTCAGTCTGCTAATTTTAAGATACCTAAGGATTAATGCACCTTGCGCGCAGTAGGTGACTTTTCTGTCTCATAGAAGTAGACAATCTCAGAGTCGCGCTTCGCCTAATGCAGTATAAAATTCCCATTATTGAATGCTAAGAATTTAAGAGTTAATATAGCCAATTGACTTAATTAAAAAGCGATTTAGCCTATCTCTAACTATAGGAATAAGCGAGCTAATATCTATACCTATATATAGGACTCTAAAAAATATAATGCTATATACCGCTTTTATAAGCTTTAAATTATTATTATTCTTTAATTTAGATAATATTATTAATACCTAATATATATATTAGGCTCTTATATATTTAAAGATTATTAACTCTAGTGGACTTACTTGCTTAATAATAAGTCCCCCTAAACTATAGGCGATAAAGATAATTAGCCTAGTAGGGCATTCTATTTCGAGAATAGTGGTATCAGTCGGCGAGTCTAGAAGCATCAGCTGAGACAATTTCTATAATATCTGGCGCTAGCTTACCGCCTAGGTCATAAGGCATAGACAGTAGATGTAGAGTTTAGTTGGGCTTATAGATAAATGCTCTGTGTTTTTGCTCGGAGGTGGGGTTTAGCACTTGACGAACTTGAGAATGTTCTTCGTCTCCTGGCGCCTTAGTGCGGGGGCCAGGCCGCTCTATCCTTAACTGATTTACGTAGTTTAGGAGGATTAACGGTATCCGCTTTTACTCCAGCATTACATCCTACCTGGGTTAGTATTAAAGTTCTGAGGTGCTACCCTTTCAATTAGAGTACCTCCTTTGGCCCCGCCAGGACTAACCGTCGGCCTAGTGTCAAATCGAAAACGGGGCCTAACGCGAACGCGCCGTGTCCTCCATCCGCGACAGCCATAGCGTAGTAGTGACTTATATGTAGTGCGTCCTGCACGTCATTGCTGGGCAGCACGCTGTACTTACCGCGCCTGGGTAGAGTCAGCAAGTTCTTTTCAAAGCATGCATTGCGAGCCCTGCTCCGTCATGAAACACCAGGAAGAGGTCAGATGCTCAAGGTGGTATACCAGTCGATCTAACTATATCATTTCTTTTGGTAGGCAGCTTTACCTAGACGAGCGTGCTGACCCTATCAGCCTGTATTGCCAAGATAGCGGGGCAAGCCACCAGCGGCAGACGTGATGTGAAGCGGACTACTGCTTCCTGAGTCGTCGGCCGTTGGGTTTACCTCCTGCACCTGATTTTGGCTGATTGGTTATGAAGCAACGAGAGAAAGTGTTATTGGCTGCACCGTTCGCTTCAGCCGCAGATTCAGGATATAGCCACCAATTTAAGTTATCCAGCGGTCTCCCCCTTATTCCCATTCTCAACCCCAATCTCTTGCCCACTATCGACATTAGGGCAGGATACTTATGCAAAACCCGTCATTCTCTCTACATTTCAAACACCATTTCCTTGCCTACACTACACAAAACATTATCACCACTCGAGGCCCGACGACTGCTAGCTCTAGATTTCAAAACGCCTGCTCCAGGATGTCTAGCAAGAAGAAAGGTCCCATCTTTCGCATTACTGGTCTGCCAGTCGACCGGCCTGACGAAGAGCTGAACATCGCCTTGAGGACTGTTATCGACGAGACTCTATCGGATAGAGAAAAATCGCAACTAGGCTTCACTACGACTATTATACCGTCTTACTATAGTGATTTAGAAAGGGTTACGCTAGTAGAGTTTCACGGCGGGGTTCCTGATTTCTTATCTAACCTAGTGGTAAACCTACTGGGAGATTGGCAAGTTGAGATAAATAATAATGACATAAGCTTTAATTAGCACTTTTTCGGGTTCACACAATTGTATATACTAAAGTCGGATGCGCCGGTTACTGCTAAGTATATACAGTTTCATTAAGGGTATAGCATGTTCTCGCTATTCTACCGGTATTATCTCGGTACTAATGCATTATACCTAAGTATAATCGCAATTACTGGTCTTAACGGATATACATATGGCTTATGGAGAGGTAAAGGAAACCTTAGACGGATATAGCTATATGACTTTCTATCCAAGGACTTGCCATACTGCCGCATAATAATCTACAGGTATAACTCGAAGCTGTCGAGCCATGGGATTAACACAATTATGGATTATGGCCGGGAATTAATAGAAGAGCTCAAGAAGATCCGAAATTCAGGTAAGGTAAGCACATTTACATCGTGTTAACATAAGTACATAAGTATAGGGCTAACAAATACCACGCCCTAGCTAAAATAACGACCGGTTTTTTTCATTGCGCATAGCTTTAGTAGTATTATCCTTACCTATGTAGGTTATCTATTATGTCTTTTATATACAACGCTAAGCGATAATATAGTGTCTTATCAAAGCCGTTCAAACAAACGAGGACAATCATCCAACGATAGCTAGCCTTTATAAGGCTACCTATAGGATGCTTTTATTTAATATCCCACATAAAGGGCTAGTGGTAGATAATATACAGAAGATGCTGGCTGGGGAAGAGAACTATCCGCAAAACGCACTGCTTTAGCAGATTAGAGATAAGTCTGACTTACTAGCATATCAGCTGACTGATTTTATAAATCTCATCCGAGATAGAAAGATCGTAAGCTTTTATAAGACTAGACAGACTAGGCAGCTCGAGTTTATATAATTTCCTAATATAGACGACATTATATGAGATAGCTAATAATCACAGAATAATGAAAATAAACGATAGGAGAGGACTGGCGGTTTCGTCATGTCGGTTAATACCTATTCAGCTCTTCTTCAGCTGCCAGACTCTATAGAGGAGAAAATCCCACTAGACTCTAATCACTCGATAATTATCAAATTTGATAATAGGAATAACCGAGGATATACTAGTGCGCGGGATAAGCTTAAACAGTTTAAGCAGGATGCTCCTGAAGTGGTTACAGGTCGTTTTTATAAGTAGCTTAAGACCTACTTATTTACATTATTTAAAAGGAAAGAGTCGGCATTTTATTATCTTTATATGTAACTTAAGCTAATGCTTATTTAAGCGCTAGCTAAAAAGGGACTAAAGTCATCTATTATAATTCCATTTTAGAGAGACCTCAAATTCGTGGGTCGAGAAGATGTTATTGCGAAGATTGTTAAATATAACGAAGCAGCCGCTAACAGCCACAATCGAATAGCCCTCATCGGTCTAGGAGGCGTTAGGTAAGTACTACCGCATATCGTAAAGTGAATAATTTTGCTCATATCCTTGTAGGAAATCCCAGATTGCTATTAAGTATGCATATAGAATCAGGGAGTCTACACCACAAACTTAGGTCTTTTGGATATATGCGGCAAACGCGGCACGATTCAAGCAAGCTTATAGAGATATTGCCGACAAAACCGAAATACACGGACGCGAAGACTTAAAGGCTGATATCCTTAAAATCGTATACAATTGGCTTTGCGATAAGAAAAACGGCCAATAGCTCATAATACTTAATAACGCTGATAATAATGAATCTTTCTTCTATCACATAAAGCCCCTTAAAAGCTTTCTCACTTAGACACCGAACGGAAGGATTCTCATAACCTCAAGGAACAAAACAGCGGCAATTAATCTTATCGGGCAACACGGTCACATACTTCAGGTAGAGCCAATAGATAAAGAGGATGCGCTAGCACTACTTAACACAAGAGTCCCATTCACTGAGCCCGACAAACCTAACGCAACGGCGCTCGTCCGGGCTCTAGAGTGCATACCTCTTGCAGTAACCCACGCTGCAGCTTATATCAAGACAAGAACACCGATGGCAGATATACCAAACTACCTCAGACTGTTCCGAGAGAGCAAGGCAAACCAGGTGCGACTTTTAGGAAAGGAAGGGCTACAAGACCTTCGACGAGATAACAGCATACGGCATGCTGTTATCGCAACATGGCAGATCTCGTTCACCCAGATTCAAAAGACGCAAAAGTCAGCGGCAGATTTGCTTGCCTTAATGAGCATGTTTGATAGGCAGGGTATCCCGCTATCTTTACTGAGAAGTGACATCAGTCAACTGGATTTCTATGATGCCCTGGAGCCGCTATTGAGCTTTTCACTTGTGCGGGCAGAGATCGGAATGCAGGCATTTGAAATGCACCGCCTAGTGCAGCTATCAATGAGAAGATGGCTAAAGACAGACAAAAGGCTAGGTCAATGGGCGAAGGAGTCTAGAAGTGTTCTAACAGAGGTATTCCCCAGTGGAGACTATGGGACATGGGCAGACTGCCAAGCGCTCTTTCCCCACACAGTGGAAGCCATTCGCCACGCAACACAAGATAATGAAGACAAATTGAACCAGACAGAAATTGCTTCTAGAGCCGGTTGGTTCATGTACCTCAGAGGCAAATATGAAGAGGCAGAGGCGATGCATCGGCGAGCCTTAGAAGGAAGAGAGAAGGAGCTAGGACCTGAGCACCCAGATACTCTCACCAGCGTCAGCCACCTTGGGTCGGTACTAGAGCGTCAGGGAAAGTACGAAGAAGCAGAAGCGATGCATCGGCGAGACCTAGAGGGGTCAGAAAAGGTGCTAGGACCTGAGCACCCAGACACTCTCACCAGCGTTAGCCACCTTGGGTCAGTACTAGAGAGTCGGGGAAAGTACGAAGAAGCGGAGGCGATGCATCGGCGAGCCTTAGAAGGAAGAGAGAAGGAGCTAGGACCTGAGCACCCACATACTCTCACCAGCGTCAGCAAACTTGGGTCGGTACTAGAGCGTCGGGGAAAGTATGAAGAAGCGAATATTAAGTTTGGCTGACCATTGCACTAGAATCGTGCCCCAGGGACGTATCAATTGGACTTTGCCCGGTACCCGTGCTATCTGTACAGGGGCTGTTGGTGTATGTACCGAGAGGAATCACATATTGAAGGATCCGGCCTTACTGATTTGCGACCATAACTCTTATTTTCCGCCAACAACATTTGACATGAGGACAGATAGGACCAACAGCTTACAATCTCTATACGTTGTCAGACGCGTCCGAGGTTATACTGGAGTTGTGCATGTTTATGGATTGACAAAGAGGGCCACTCTGTTAGATGAAGCAAAAGATGAGCGAGAGCTGTACGCCTCATGAGCAGTTCGCTTCATCACAAAAGTCGCACAAATAGTAAGAGTCCTGTCTGACGTCTTTCTGTCATCTTCGTGTGTGTCCAAATTCAAAACGAGTTTAATGGGAGAGGTCGACACGTAAGCGTTTCTCTTTAGTGCCAATCGATTCATTGCCAGGCCACATCAACGTAGCTATGCTACGCACTCACCTTTCTCACCACTTCATCTTTCGGACATCGCCATAGCCCGTGCCAGTCGTAGGCAAGGCAGAATCTTCGGATATACAGGAATGTGCTTTCCTTCGCCAAAGTGTGCTTGGTGCAGATCACTCCGACTCAGTATCCACGGTGACGACTCTAGCAAGTTGGCAGGAATCAACGGGCCTCTGACAAGGGGTATAACACATGTTGAAAAGATGATTCACATTGGTATTAGCGAGCTAGGGAAAGTATGAACATGATCAACTTAACGACCATTACTCTATGTAAGTTACAATTTTATTTTCTCTTACTTCAACGCAATGCTGATTAAAGAGGTAGTTCCAAAGAAACAGAAGGCCTTACCATATATAACACTAACAATGTTTCTATCTGAAGTCGATAATAATTAACATTTATGTGATACAGTCCCGTGTACTGTCTCAGCATGGTGTTGCAAGTGCATCTTATGGTCTAATGTCTCATCACACAAGCGACAATAGAGCTTCTCGCTTGGTTGAATATTAGAGAGATGGTGCCGTTTGAAGTGTAAGGCGCTTTGAGCTCTAATTGATACAAAAGGATATAACTAGAATTCACCAGAAAACAGCATCGTTCTTTCCACTGCCTCGAAGCAAGTCTCTCGTGATAGCTCTACAACTCCGCAAACCGGAGGCAGCCGCTATATCAAAATAGCTAATTAGACGAAGCGGGGGAGGCATTGTAAAGAACTTTCTAGTAAGTCGATGACGTTGGGCGTATGCCAGTCTTGGTTATCACACTGTTATAGGATCGTGAGGCGTTAGCGGCGAACAGCGTCTGGGGCTTTCGAGTCCTCCGACTGGTCTAAAAGGTTCGCGGTTGTTTATGATAAAGGGTACAGACGTAATGGTCAACTCCATCACGGCAAGATGGGAGAGTTTATATTGCCGGAAACCTCCATCCTGCTATTTTCTCTCCAATTACAAGCGATCATGCATCGAGCGAAAAGTCTGACAAGGATCATGAACTCCATTGGGCGGCATCAAAGCTAGGGCAGCATCAAAGCTACCTTGACTTCTATATGTCGATGCCAGGTTAGCCATGCTCGTCAGCGTATATGGATGCTCCTCTCCCAGCACTCTCTTTCTTATCTCCATCACATCTACCCCGAGTTCTTCCGCCTCCTTCCACCGTCCTTGGTTTTGGTATGTCGATGCCAGGTTAGCCATGACCGCCAGTGTAGAGGGATGTTCTTCTCCAAGAACCTCTGTCCTCAGCTTTACCGCTACGATTTGGTACTGCTCAGCTTCTTTCCAACGTCCCTCATAATCTAAATAACCCGCCACGCGATGCAGAAGGCGCGCTCTCTCTTCCCTCCCCTCTATTCGACCGGTACTTTTGTTTTCCAGCACTGCCTAGGCATGTGGAAGGTACTTGAGGCACACCTCTCGAGTCTCAAACTCGCCATATGGGTAGGTCTCTGATACTATCTTGAGAGCGTGCTGTGCAAACTCGGTCATCTTGCCCTTCACCACCAGCCATTTGCGTGCCAACAGTTGCACCAGCCGGTGCATATCCAAACTTCGATCCTTTGCCTCTGATATGAAGCAGAACCCTTTGAGAGTACCTAAAGCCTTTGTAATCCTCACTTCCTGAGAAGACTCATTCGCCTCCGCCACCATTTCCCTTTGCCAGTAGTTTACAACAAACTCTCTTGGAATAGCATGGCGATCAAGGAGGCTGATCAAAGATAGAACTTCGCCTGTAAATCGATCTTGTTTCTCGATCTGCTCAAATGAGATAATCCAAGGTGCCGTGATCGCACGTGGCGTCTTCGAGTCTCGCCCTACCGTCTCAAATGGCTCGCTTAGGCATTCGACTAAAGTAGCGTTACTCTTGTCTAGTAGACTGATATAGTCATTAATCGTTATGCCGTTTTCGTGGATGAATCCTACTGCTTGTGCAAGCGCAAGAGGTAGGTTTTCCAGCCGAGTCGCGAGGCCAGATATTTCTTCGTCAGGAATGTCGTTGTTTTCCAGCATGGTGCATATCAACTCCCTTATCTCATGGCTGTTCATGTTACCGACTTCAATCGGCGGCCTTGCCCAAGCAAGTCTTAAGCCGGCCTGCTTATTCTTAGTGGTTACCAGGATCGATCCATGGGCACACTCGGGAATATAGCGACTTAGTTTCTCGTGTATTGGATCTGCATTCTGTTGCTGTAGCTGAAAGAATAGCTGCGTGTCGTCAGCATTGTCGATTACCATAAGCCATTGCCTCTTGAATCTCTTTGTCAACCAGTCCCTAACAAGCACTAAGACGTTGGCCTTTGGATCATCTTGTCCAGGGATATTGCACTCTTCGGCAATCGAGGCATAACTCTAGCGGAAGCGTTCTTCATTGCTCGCATGCACCCAGAACACCGACACATCTGGGTGCTTTTGTCGCAGCCAATAGATATAGGCTAGTGCGATTTGTGTTTTTCTGCAAGCAGTTAGAATTAGATTGCTTCTTGGATAGTTAGAGAGCAAAATACCCAACGCCTCCGAGTCCGTATAGCGATACCCTCAGCTGCGTGTTCGCGGTACCCATACTTTGGCCAAAGCCAAGTTGTAGCTTAAGCTTTTCAAAGATATCGGGTCGGTTGACAAAATCTGGATTTTCTGTGTACGGTACAGTAACTGGGTTCTTTTAGTCTCATCCATAATAGCACTACTTATTTAGTACATACATATCGAACCGGCACTTCGTTTTCTGCCTTTCGCCTCCAGTGCTCGCTGAGTAAAACCTATGATCCTCTCCCGAGCTTTGTAGTACTCATGATCCCGTGGCGCGAATTTTACCATATCAGAATGTGTGCGGGCGATAGCACAAGTATGCTTAGGGCCCATTTCTCATGTACGACAGTGCGTCGCGGAAGATCTGGCGACCAAACATGCCTTTAGACCGGATATCGACCAATCTCCATTTTCGTCCTGTTTTGATGTTAGTTCGTTCGTTTCGAGGTAGATAATTGAAGATTGGTGTACCTTGCGCGCGGTAGGTGACTTTTCCGTTTCATAGAAGCACACAATCTCAGAGTCACCCTCCTCGCCTAACGCAGTATGAAACTCCCGTTATTGAATACTAAGAATTTAAGAGTTAATATGGCCAATAGACTCAACCAAGAAGCGATTCGGCCTATCCCTAACCATAGGAATTAGCGAGCTGATATCCATACTATCATATAGAACTCTAAAAAACACAATACTATATAACGTACTTAATAAGCGAGTTGGCTAGATAAGCAAGTTAGCTAAAAATCCCTTACCTTATATTAATACTATTAAATTAATTAAATCTTAACTACTATAAATATTATAGCCTTTAAAAGAAGCTTAAGTTAATCTTACTCTTTAAGCCCTTTAGAATAACCCTAAACTAAATATTTAATATACCTTTAAGATATATAATATTAATTGTAATACTCTTAGTAACTAAAAGAAGGGTATACCTTTATAATATAATATTATAATTAAATTATAAAATCTATCTTATTTAGAAGAGTAGATATTACTTAAGGCTCTTTTTAACTTAAATACTTAAGGGCTTTCTCCTTAAGTATATATTATTAAAAAAATAGCTAATTAACTTCTTACTAATTATAATATTTAATTAATTAGTTAGCGCTAAGCTATTAATTTTATTAATTAATAATTAGATCTTAAAATATAATATCTATAAAGGTATAACTATAAGAGATCTTTATATAATAACTTAGCTCTTATTTATAATTAGTTTAAGCTTATATAAAATATAATTATAAAATATAATATTTAAATTAATAATATTTAGAACTTTAATAAAATTAGCTTTATAATAAATATAATTTTAATTAGAAAAGTAATTATAAGAGCAGAAAGGTATAAAAAGCTAAAATTAATATAGCTTAGAAATTAAAAATAGGTTACTATAATTAAAGGGATTAATGCAATAGGCTAGGCTATCCTGCTATTTATTATAGTTATAGGTAAGTATTACCTTTATAACTGGTATAAAGGAAGCAGCCTCTCGGCCGATTGGGCTATCGCTATAACTTAAAATGGATAAATAAATAATAAGATAGGTCTTAAGTGGCTTAAGCACTTTAATAAGTATATAATTAACTGATCAGTCAGTTAATATCGCCTTCTGATTCTTAATAGCTATAAAAGTTATTACTTAGCTAACTTTAAAGTATACTATAAGGAAAAGAAGATTATTATACTATATATACCTACTTATGCCTCTTATTTACTTTAGCCTCTTAATATTAGGTGCTTTAGGCCGCTTAAAATAGCTTATAGTTAAGAAATTAACTGTCTTATTAAACGCTCTATAAATTATATAATTAAGATTAAGTTCTTCCTTACCTTTTATACTGCTTATTAGGCTACTATTATAAAAAGTAATATTAAGGGAGGTTTTAAGGGAGCTAGGCTTATTCCTTTTAACTTAAAAAGTATAATCTTAAAGCTTAATATATAGCTATAAACTCCTATACTGCCTAAAGGGGATATTAGCTAGGCTTAACCCTAGACCTTAAAGATACTAAAGATAGTCCTTAAGGCTGATTTTTATTTAAAATACCTTTAGAGATAAATTAGAAGATATAATAATAGCTCTCTAGAGTCTATTATTAATACTATTAAGTCTAATATTAAGGCATTAAAAGATAATATATAAGAGATAGTATTATTATAAGCTAAGGTTTAAGAGCTTTAAGAGGAGAATATAACTTTTAATTAGGTAAAAAGGGTTAAAAGGACCTAACTATAAGATAGCAGTAAGATAACTATAGGAAATAGTTAGAATTAAATTAATCAGATAGATATTAATATGCAGGTAGTAGCCGAATTATTAAGGAGTAGTAGTTAAGGAAGGTCAGTTAGGCTGGGTATTCGGCGCTATAGTATATACAGTAAGACCGGGTATAATGCAAGGACCTATCAAGAGGTAATAGAGGTTATTAATAAAGAAGATAGCGATTAGTTTTAATTGATTTAATAGGTTATGGTATTTTAATAAGTAATCTTATTATCTAGGTGATGAAAAGTGGCTAACTCGCTTATCTAGCTAACTCGCTTATTAAGTACGTTACTGCCTTAATAAGTTTTAGATTATCCTTATTCTTCGACTTTAATAATATTATTATAGTCTAGCACATATATTAGCATTATATAGATGCATTAATAATTAGTTGCGGTGAACTTACTTGCTTGATAATAAACCCCCCTAGACTGTAGGTAACAAAAATGATCGGTCTAGCGACCCGGGTACGAACTAGTGTAAGTAAGCTGTTATAAAATGATATGGCTAGGTCTTCCATATTCTGAAAACTGTTGCTACTCGCAACGCTCGACTCATAGCCATAAATCATCACTCGCGCTATTGAATCGGTTGTGTCTTTGCGTGTAAGGTCGTAAGGCAGAGAGTCTCGTAGCCACATGTGGTCCCCGTTTCTCTCTTTGAAAATACATGATCAATCACGAGGTACTGATCGCGAGCAGACTGAGTCTGGGGTAATCTTGGTAGAGGAATCCTCCAGGAAGAGCCATTTTGGAACCGTTTAGGTAGGCTCTGAAAAGTGGCCGTACCTATGCTGCAGTGGCCGTCGATATCGATAGTCAAAGATTTAATAAGCGGTTCAACAACATCGTCCTGGCTTATTAAGAATGACTGCAAACGATCTGCATCCCAATCTGGCGGTATACCGGAGATTCGAAATGTTTTCCGTCCTTTCGTTGGTTTAGATGGAAGCATGGTCTCAGATAATGGCAATATTTGCGAACCAAAAAGCCAATAGGCGAAAATGGTCGTCAGCAATACAAATGTGAGTATAGTGAGCTGGCCAGTTTGTGGGATATGCATAGTTGGAAAGAAATAAATGCAGGCTAGGATTGAGCAAAACAGAGAGGCAGATTTATATGCTGAAATAGCTGTCAAGGTTGAGACGAAGATGGCGGTTGCCTTGGCATGAGTCTTACTGTACGTGATATGATGATGCGAGGAGATGGTCAGAATGAAAAGAGGGGGCGTCAGAGGTATCCCTGAATTTGCGGCTGAAGCAGGTTGTACAACCAACAACTGCTCACTACGAAGACGGTCCAATCAAACTAATTTATTGAATGAGGCTGCCACGGTATGCAGCAGCTAACCGCTGTGACTTACGACACGCTTCTTCCAAATTTTGGCAGTACAGGGTGTATCCAAAAAGCAAAGCCAGATCAACTGATGGAAGAACTTCAAACCGAACAATTCATCCCTCCTGGCTTACTCCGTGTACTTGTTCTGTTTCCGTTGCAAATCCATTTTCTTGCAGTACTGTATGGTAGACAGCAGATGAAACCAAAAAAGCGACCACCATACGAGCAACATAACAATGACCACTGCGAAGACGAACGCTATGGACAACAGAGCTAACCCATAGGAGAATTGTTGGAAGGGGTCGCTGTTACCGAATGTATTCGTAGCCAGTGCCACCTGCATTGCCGATAGAATGACGGTGACATAGACAAAGACAGCCAACATCCAGCCAAAGTTGCGCTCGAAGAAGGTCGTGTAGCGTATAGACCCGGCCATGAAGCCGTATACAGTATTGTGAAGCGACAAGCCGGCTAAGCCGAGATGATAGAGAGTATTTAGTCGCGAAAGACGTAGCTCTCCGAATCTATAACGGCGGTTTACCTGACGCAGCGTGGTATCGTCTAGGCGTACGTTGAGACCCGCGACAAATATGACCCAGTCATTCCACTGTATATCGACTGGCAGGAGACCTGCTTCGATGGCGACGCGCAGGTCACTCCTGTGTCGCACGAGCCAGGCGTAGGACACGAGCAACCCGTAGGCGCTTCCATAAAGCGACGCATCGTTGCACAGTTCTTGTTCCCAGAACTCGAAGTCGAGAAGATAATCAGGCATAGGCTTGATGAAAATTGATGCATCGTGCCACACTAGATGTTCGTCTGGGGTCTCGGTGGGGTAAATGGTTCGTAATAAAAGGTTTTGTCGATGAAGGGGTCGGGCAGGTCGTGGGAGGCCGGCGAGCCATAGGAGGGAATAGATCTTGTCTAGTCGTGGAGTGTGTAGATCCGTCTCGAGATACGCGTGGGTGTCTTTTCCTACATCCAGGAATGGGGCAACTCGTCGAACATCGTGCACAAGGGCATTCTCTTTCGAGAATGGCGGGGTTAGTCGACGAGTCTGGAAGCATCAGCTGAGACAGTTTCCCACGACACCTTTGGCTGGCTCACCGCCTGGTTCATTGGGCATGGAAGGTAGAGGCAGAGGATGAGCTTCTCGATGAGTGTTGTACGTTGTATGTTTTTACTGGGAAGCGGGATTTGGCATTTGGCATTTGACTAACGCGGGAATGTCCCATGCCTTAGTGCGGGGCGGCCGGGCCACTCTACTGTTAAATGATTTACGTGGCTTTGGGTTATCATCCAGGAATTCAATACTAACCCAGGTAGGATAGAGTAGTGGAGTAAAGACGGAAATTGCTGATCCTTTCTGAACACTAGGAGCGCAGGCTGTCTAGCTCCCGACGGAACAGCGGCGCTAGACGTGAACGCGCTGCGTCCTCCACCTGCTAAACAATGATGGCGTGATGTTGACCCATACAGAGTGTCACCCGGCACATCATTACCATACTGCGCACTGTGCTTACCGTGCCTGGGCAGAGTTAGCAAGTTCTTGTCAGAGCATGCGCCGCGGGCCGCGCCTTCGTCATGAGATATGAGACAGAAGCTAGATATCCGAGGTGGCATTCCATTTAACTCAACAATACACTTTGCCTCGGTAGACAGCTTGGCCCCCGACGAGTGACCATTGTACACGAAGGCGTCGGCCGTTGCATTGCTTTCCGAGCCTGATTTGGATCGATTGGCCATCATGCGCCGGGAAGATATGTTGTTGGTTGCATGGGTTGCTTCAGCCGCAGCTCCAACACATAGTCACCAACCTGGGCTCTCCCCCGCTTCCCCCCTATCACTTATTGTAATCGTGGGTTGACCAACCCACGTTTATTTTATATGGCACTTTAGCGCGGCGCTATCAGCTCACCCCTATCACTTATTGTAATCGTAGGTTGATTAACCCACATTTATTTTATATGGCACTTTAGCGCGGCGCTATCAGCTTACCCCTTAACTTACGTTTAATTCTACTGCTAACTTACGTTTTTAAGAAAATAGTATTCTTAATATTATATACCTAGGAAAAAAATATAATAGGTTAATTAACTAGCTAATTAGATAATTCTAGCTTTTAGAACTATAATATTATTATTATAGCTTAAATAATTAATTCTTTTATTTATTTTAATTAGTTTTTAATATAATTAACTTATATTTAAGTCTTAACTAAATTAAGCTTAAAGCCAGTTAGTAAAGTTAAGACCTTATTTAAATTAAGATTAGACTAACTATTAGTATTAATATATACTTTAAAAAAAAGTTAAATTTAATAAATATAAAAATAACCTTAAGTCTTACTTAAATATAAGAAGAACCTTATTACTTATTATAATTATAAGTTAACTAACTTATATTTATTTTATATAGCACTTTAGCGCAGCGCTATTAGCTTACCCTTTAACTTATATTTAATTTTACTACTAACTTATATTTTTAAGAAAATAGTATTTTTAATATTATATACTTAAGAAAAAAATATAGTAAATTAATTAACTAGCTAATTAAATAATTCTAGCTTTTAAAACTATAATACTATTATTATAGCTTAAATAATTAATTCTTTTATTTATTTTAGTTAGTTTTTAATATAATTAACTTATATTTAAGTCTTAGCTAAATTAAGCTTAAAGCCAGTTAGTAGAGTTAAGACTTTATTTAGATTAAGATTAAACTAACTATTAGTATTAATATATACTTTAAAAAGAAATTAAATTTAATAAATATAAAAATAACCCTAAGTCTTACTTAAATATAAAAAGAACTTTATATTCTTAAGTATTTTAAGAAACTATATTATTAATATTAAATTAAATAGAAATTTAAATTTACTTAATATACTAACTAATTAAATAGTTATAATTTTTAAAAGTATAATAGCTACTTTATAGCTAATAGAATAAAGTATACTAATTAAATATAAAAATAACCTTAAGTTAACCTTAAGTTAACCCTAAGCTAACCTTAAGTACTAATTATATTATAAGAATAGCCTTAAGTCACTTAGTTAGATATAAGAATTACCCTATATTCCTAGATACTATAAAAACTATATTTCTAATACCAGACTGAATTAAAACTTAATATTAATATAGAAAGCTAACTAATTAGATAGTTATAGCTTTTAGAGGCATACTAACTGCTCTATAGCCTAGGAAATCTAATTAGTTAGTTCAGTCAGTTAAGTATAAAAATAACCCTAGGTAACCCTAAGTACTAATTAAATTATAGGTATAATCCTAAGCCGCTCAGTTAAATATAAGATTAACCCTAAATAACCCTAAGTAACCCTAGTAGTTAATAATAAAATCAATTGTAGTAGAATTAAATTTCCAGCCCCGCTTTATAGGGGGTAGAGTTAAATTGATTGACAGGGGTAGAGTTGATTTTTTGTAAGCCAATTAAAATTCATGATTCTAATATATAAGGAACGTGATGTAATAACCGCGTATGGCACCCGGATCTACAACTTCTACTTTTATTTTAAGAGAATAATATTAAACTATACTTACTTACTATAGAAGAACTTAGCCCTTTTATATATCTCAGATCTTATTAGGTATTAGTATGCCAGATATATCGCTATAGCTATATAGCCGATGAGGTTTCTACTTATTTATACAATAGGCATAAATCTATAATATCAGCTGCATGATATTAATTAGTTGAGATTATCACCAAGCTTCTAGGAATTATTAAGAACCAGATGCAATTAGCTTCTGAGTTCCAGTTTCTACCCCCTATAATTCCGCCGATTCCGGAGCTTGACCCCCTACAACTCGATGGGCGAGGATGTCCAGTATGCCAGCGTG
Source organism: Fusarium louisianense (assembly GCA_017656775.1). Classification (NCBI taxonomy): domain Eukaryota; kingdom Fungi; phylum Ascomycota; class Sordariomycetes; order Hypocreales; family Nectriaceae; genus Fusarium; species Fusarium louisianense. The sequence continues at coordinate 20,979 of JAGDUV010000057.1, forward strand.
TTTTCCGCAATGACCAAAAGATTCAACAACACTATGCGACCTATGGTTCTTAGACTAATCCTTAAGGCCCCGGCAGGCCTCAGATAAGTGATGCTTACATAAAGCCTCAGAAACCATGGAGAGAGGGTGTTATGTGTCAGCGGTTCTTTCGATCCAGAGCGGCCAGTGGCTGGTTTGAGGTTAGTCGCAAGCTGATAGGCCGTGGGTATACATCGAAAGCCAATACAATAACCATTATCAAGCAACCTATACGCAGCATCAAGATATCATCTGAAATATGTGTATATATTAATAAAGTGTTAAAACGCAACAAGATATATCGGGACGCCGAGACTTAATTACGTTTCTATAGCAAGGCTCTTAGCGATGACTCCTTTGCATTAACAAGTCTGTAGTTAGAACATACATAATGGCCAATTATATATAAGAACATGCGGCAAGACATTTTGCTGGCAATGATACGCCTCCCGATTCCCGCTAAGGTCAGTTCAGTAGAAACAGACTATATACTTAGATAAGGACCACTCTAGGGTAATCCCGATATTATAATCTCAAGGAAGGATAAGAAGAAGATAATATATCTCTTAAGCGCTATTAATATAATGCTGGATTAATATGAGCTTACCGCATAATATATAAGTTAAGTGCTTCTATATTAGCTAGTAAGCTCTAGGCTAGATATCTATCAGCTGAAGCTATTTATTCTAAGAATTAAAGAAAATACGCGCAAGAGGTATTAACTCTTATAGAAGCAGTTTATTGCATTTATATTATAAGTATATCTATTACCAGATGCGATTAGAGAGAAGGAAGTTAATATTTGCCTTAATGGATAAATAGCAAGTCAAGTAAAGCACCTCTGGGAACATCCAGTATGGCAGTATATAAATATAAAGAAACCGAGCTGGCCCAGACTGCATAAGTTAGATAACGATCCTAATATACCCCAGCTATATAACTATAAAGATATTAAGATCAACTCCTCCGGTCGCCATAAAAGCCCATATGATGATGATGTCGGCAGCATATCCTTTAAGGAATCTAGCGATGACTTTAATAGTAGTGAGGAAGATAATAGAGATTTTAAAGAAAATAAAAGAGAGGATAGGCTTAGTGGCTATATATTTAATATAGACAGTTAGGATATGCCAGCTGTATTGCTTTCCTAGTGAGACTTATATTATAAAGCTATTAATAGAATAACAGTTAAGTATACTGAAGTATTTCTTAAGCTTCTCTTTAAACTTAGCTTATCGCTTAATATAGAAAACTTTATAGATAGATAACCTGGCTCTATACTACTTATCTATTTTAGTAGTATCTTAAGTTTCTCGCCTAATTATTGCTAATTCTAACTAGCCAGAGAGTATTATCTAAACTTATTAGGTCTTATCTAGGTGTAATGCCTTTTATTTCTTAAGTACGCACTACCACTTTATTTATATCCTATTATCGGAATCCAATAAAGACCCCAGTTCCTAATAGAACAGCTGAATAAGGTGCGATAGAAATATATGGTATAGGGCTTGATGTCTCTATTGGCAGAGCTGTATACTCTTTATAACTTTAGTCAGAAGGTGGCTAAAACTGAACCGCCTCCTTTCCTCTTACGCTAGAGCAATGATAGGATGGTTATCTCGTATGGGAGCGATTTCACACTGTCTATAGAAGACTTTCGGGGGTTAGCCGATAACCTAATCAGTTAAGCCGAAGGATTATGCGATAAGTTAATATTTGGGTTTAAACCTAACTTCAATATTAATAAGATTAAGGATGATTTTATAAACAGATAGGCAGGATTCTCCTTTATTAATTACCTTAAAAACGGTCTTAATAAGATATATTAAGAGCTTATCGTCTAACTTTATACGTCTTATGGCGCAAGACTTACTAAAGACGGTTAATAGAGTTTTTATGCTATTACTTTATATCTCTAAAAAGTAAGGGCACTAGAAGAAAACATTAGCAGCGGCTTACTGACAGCTTATAGCCAGCTACTAAGAATTCGCGAGCTCTTAAGTCTGGCAGTTAAGAACACCCCTTGCGCAGTTCGCAGGATTTTTATATAGAATGGCTCAGTTGCCTACGTTTTACGCCACCATAAAGCCAAGCGGTTAACCAACTAGGAATTTCATGTTATTCGATTTCTACCAGTACGGTTATCGGTAATTGTAGTCAAGTACCTTATTTACATATGACATACAGCAGCACTACTCTATCAAGAGCAGTCTGGCTTAATTAATCTAGTGAATTTAAATAAGCAGAAGTATTTATTCTTTTAATATTATAGAAAGCCTTAGGCACTAATACGTATTATAAGAGTAGTTAGAGCTACTATAAAATCGGTATAGGGCCAGGGGGTTACTACTCGAGTATATCGACAGCTCGCTATTAGAATTACTGAAAAGCATGTGCGCGAGGTACATTCACCGTTTAACCGCTATAATGATAGCAGTAATGATGCAGACCTCAACGTGATTTTCGCTTGGCAAAGTGGTCACCGGCCTCTACAGCATGGAATAACATATGGCCTTAATGGAGCTTACCTGCATCAGCTTCAACCGTCACTTCTCTGTGCTTATTAATAGGCATCAACTAAATGGCATGAGTTTCTACGTCAGGCCAGCCAGTATACTTCTCTGCTGGATATAGGGTCACCGTCGGTGCCTTCACGTCGCATGGGTCTCGATAACTCCCAAGCCACTAGGTCGATCATCGCGAATAGCAAGCAGCAAGTCACTGTCACTACCAAGAAACGAAAACGACTTAATAGCGATAATGCAGTTCGCTCTGTTAAGAAGACTTTAGGTACTTTACCGTCTGTCCAGGCCCATGCCGCAATCCGAATCGACGGCCTCGCTACTATCTTACCTGAATATCCTATCCTAATCTGTCTAATCTGCAAGGCAGCAGTCCGGCTAGGCAGAAGCATAGAAAGTCATTTCTGCCATGCTTATTATCTAAAAGGGCAGGCATTAAAATCAATTAACGCCCTCCATTTAGAGTGGATATTGTAGGATCTACTGTATATATCTCCTAGAGACAAGGGGAGCCAAATTATTCTAGACCTAAAAGTTCAATATAGTTATAGTTGCAAGGTCTATATATATATAACTATTAGTAAAGATAACTTTAGAAAATATTATTCTAAGAGTTACCTTAAGCTAAGGATAAGCACTAAATGGCAGTATAAGGAAGTATATTTACAGATATAGCTTAGGGGTAATAATATATAATATTAGACCATATTAGGTTATTAGCATTTAAGAATATTAAGCTACTATATCTAGGACTCTTCCTTTAACTCCTCCTTGGAGTTCTTTTTATATTATATAGAAATAGTAATATAAGAAAGAATAGCATAATATAAATTATAAGGGATTCAGAATACTGAGAGTCGAGATCGGTTAGTTATCCGGAGTAACCGTTAATCCGGCTTGGCAATGCTATAGCAATCCTGTGACTGCTAATATAAATCGACTAACTATATTAGGCCTAGCGCAAACAGGGGGCCTTTACCCCAGCTGTCCCTATATTTCAATTTCTCTTCCTCCTTTATTTTTCTTCCTTATATATTACATTAAGAGAATCCCTCCTGATTCTTATTTTACTATTAACTATCTATACTAATAAGAGAATCTTTTATAATTCGCATTCTACTATTAATAACCTATAATGCATCTCTTTATTTATATTCTATTATTATTAAGAGGTATTAATATATTTATACTCCCTTAATATATTATATAGAGAATATCGCCCGATTCAGATTTTAGTATCTTGTCTTCTCTTTGATTAATAACTTCACCAATATCACCCCCGCTTTCCCTTTCTCGCCATGGCTCCGAGATAAAGCTCTCGACAGAAAAGCAAGGGCAAGGGCAAAGCTAACGCAACAACCGAACAGACTACAGACTCTCCTCCGTCAGGGTTACAAGCGTTATCTAAGGGCGTTAAATCGGTAAAGCCCATTAATAATAAGTCTGATCTCGACTTTCAGAATGTTCACAAGCATCCCGACTGCCCGGCTTGGCACACCTCTTGCGACTATACTGTACATCTTGCCGACGAACTACCCGAGATGAGTAAGGACAAGAAGAAGCGTGATCGAAAGTTGGAGTGGGAGAAGTCATGATATCCCCCCGGTATCTCGCTGCCTATTTCCCTGCCAGCTTCTCTTGGTGATGCTACACTTATTGCCAAGTATAATGGATTCAAGTCTGAAGCCGACTATATTTCCTACTGCAATGGACCATATAAGTTAGCAGAATCTGAATCCGGCCTGATTTTCTTCTTCTGAATCTCGCCGGATTCAGATTCTACTATTTCTTCCCCCTTCTTTTTTCCTTTATGCTAATAATTATAGTAATGGAGATTATCTATGCCTTTGGTAAGGTCATGCAGTTAAAGTTTACACCATCAGCTATTAACAGCGCTCATAAGGATGAAGTTTAGGGTTAAGATCCCGATGTTGAAGACCTTAGGGGCTTAGAGCAGAGCCCTAGGTTCTACAATTTTATGAATGAAAGCTTTCGCGCCACTGAAGCATTCTGTTCCTCTGTTCCTCCAGGGGAAAATGAGCCAGAAAGACCTATCCCTAGGCCTATCGACTGCATTACCCTCTATGCCAACAGCAAGGAGTGCCGAGACATGGTGGAGACGATTTGTCTCTGTTGTCCTGAACCTACCTTTATTCCCATCTTCAACAACACCATCAGCATCGATGAGAAGAACCACAGGGATAAGCCATGCCCTCCTGCCATGTTTTTGGCCGCAGCTGCCCAGGTCTTGATTTTTGCACCGTCGCATTGGGACCCCGAATTGAAGCTGGTGCAGACGAGCGACTACCCGCGACGTTACCCCATCAATCAAGGTTTCAGTCCAACGAAGACGATTGCTGGCAGGTTCTCGATGGAGGATTTGAACAGGGCCCTTTACCTCATCTTCACGGTGAATAACCGTCGAGGTAAGGCTAACCTTCTTAGCGGCATCCCGACCAAGCGTACTGGCAACACACGATGGATGGGGTATCACGACCCCAGCTGGAACAGTACAGAAATGGAGCTAGAAGGTACTGAGATCATCGTCGACGGGCATACAGAGGCCCAGCTCGACGCGGAAGAGATGCTCATGGACCAACAAGACGCCGAGAATAACAAGGACCAGGACGAGGACCAGGTGAACTCATCGGATCTACCAGCCGTAACCGGACTCAATTTTATCGACCTCGCCGACCGGATCACTGTTGCACTCTCATCCGCACCCAAGCCCAAGACCGGACTCGGCGAGAAGCGCCTATCACTTATTGTAAAGGTCATCAGGGCTGTTGACCATTTCGCTAAGTGGGGAATTAGCGTGACACTAATATATGCAGGTGCTGATAACCTTTTTTTGGCTAAGCTAATAACCATTTTAGAAAAACAATATTCTATATATTATATTATACTATTACTTTAATATATACTATTTTAGTATAATTAGTTAATTATAAGTATTATATCTTATCTATTTACTATATATAGTTTAATATTAAATCTTTTATTTAATTAAGGCCAGTTTTAATATAATTAACCCCTATTTATATTACTATTAAATGCAGCTTAGACTTATTTAGCTAATAATTAATTAAAAGAGGTAAAATTAATAAGGGATATTTTAAAGGAAAAATAAATAATAATATAAAATAACTATACCTATTAAAATATAATACTAAAGATATTTCTAGCTTTAGCTTAAAAATAGATATAGAAAATTATCTAATTAAGGTATAAATAATATATATATATATATATATTTAAATAATTAATTAAACTTAACTTTAAGGAGTTATTTATAATATTTAATTAATAGTGCTTTTATTTAACCTTAAGGAGTTATTAATAGATAAATTATATAATTAATTAATAATACTTTTATTTAACTTTAAGGAGTTATTAATAAATAAGTTATATAATCAGTTAATAGTACTTATACTTAACTTTAAGGAGTTATTAATAAATAAATTATATAATTAGTTAATAGTGCCTTTATTTAATTTTAAAGAGTTATAAATAAAATAATTAATTAATAGTATTTTTATTTAACTTTAAGGAGTTATAAATAATTAAATTAAATATTAAGGAGTTACTAATAAATAAGATATAATATTTAATTAATAGTATTTTTATTTAACCTTAAGAAGTTATTAATAAATAAGTTATATAATTAATTAGAGATACTTTTTTTTAACCTTAAGGAGTTATTAATAGTTATAAAAAGTCTATTCTTTTTAGCTTTAATCTCTTTTTAAATATATTTATTATAAAGTTAAATATTAAACTTCTTATAAGTTATATTTTACTTTATATTATAAGAACTCTTTAGGCTTACTTTTATTTAACCTTAAGGGGTTATTAATAAATAAGATAAATAATTAGTTAAAGCTACTTTTTTTTAACTTTAAGGAGTTATTAATAAATATAATAATAAACTACTTAATAAGTAAGTTAGCTAAATAAGTAAGTTAGCTACTTTTTATTACTTAAATAATAAGATTACTTATTAAAATACTATAACCTATTAAATTAATTAAAACTAATTACTATCTTCTTTATTAATAACCTCTATTACCTCTTAATAGGTCCTTATATTATACCTAGTCTTACTGCATATACTATAGCGCTAAATACCTAGCCTAATTAACCTTCTTTAATTACTACTCCTTAATAATTTAGCTACTACTTATATATTAATATCTATTTAATTAATTTAACTCTAACTATTTCCTATAGTTATCTTATTGCTATCTTATAGCTAGGTCCTTTTAACCCTCTTTACTTAACTAAGGGTTATATTCTCCTCTTAAAGCTCTTAAACCTCAGCCTATAATAATACTATCTCCTATATATTATCCTTTAATGCCTTAGTATTAGACTTAATAGTATTAATAATAGACTCTAGAGAGCTACTATTATATCTTTTAATTTATCTCTAAAGGTATTTTAAATAAAAATTAGCCTTAAGGACTATCTTTAGTATCTTTAAGGTCTAGGGTTAAGCCTAGCTAGTATCCCCTTTAGGCGGCATAAGAGTCTATAGCTATATATTAAGCTTTAAGATTACACTTTCTAAATTAAAAGGAATAAGCCTAGCTCCCTTAAAACCTCCCTTAATATTATATTTTATAATAATAGCCTAATAAGCAGTATAAAAGGTAAGGAAGAACTTAGTCTTAGTAATATAGTTTATAGAGCATTTAATAAGACAGTTAATTTCTTAACTATAAGCTATTTTAAGTAGCCTAAAGTACCTAATATTAAGAGGCATAAGTAGGTATATATAGTATAATAATCTTCTTTTCCTTATAGTATACTTTAAAGTCAGCTAAGTAATAACTTTTATAGCTATTAAGGATTAGAAGGCAATATTAACTGACTGATCAGTTAATTATATACTTATTAAAGTGCTTAAGCTACTTGAGACCTATCTTATTATTTATCTATCTATTTTAAGTTATAGCGATAGCCCAATCGGCTAGGAGGCTACTTCCTTTATACTAGTTATAAAGGTAATACTTACCTATAACTATAATAAATAGCAGGATAGCCTAGCCTATTATATTAATCCCTTTAATTATAGTAATCTATTTTTAATTTTTAAGCTATATTAATTTTAGCTTTTTATACCTCTCTGCTTTTATAATTACTTTTCTAGTTAAAATTATACCTATTATAAAGCCAGTCTTATTAAAGTTCTAAATATTATTAATTTAAATACTATATTTTATAATTATATTTTATATAAGCCTAAACTAATTATAAATAAGAGCTAAATTATTATATAAAGATCTCTTATAGTTATATCTCTATAAATATTATATTTTAAAATCTAGTTACTAATTAATAAAATTAATAGCTTAGCGCTAACTGACTAGTTAGGTATTATAACTAGTAAGAAGTTAATTAGCTATTTCTTTAATAATATATACTTAGAGAGGAAGCCCTTAGGTATTTAAATTAAAAAGAGCCCTAAGTAATATTTACTCTTCTAAATAAGATAGATTTTATAATTTAACTATAATATTATATTATAAAGGTATATCTTTCTTTTAATTATTAAGAGTATTATAATTAATATTATATATCTTAAAAGTATATTAAATACTTAGTTTAAGGTTATTTTAAAGGGCTTAAAGAGTAAAATTAACTTAAGCTTCTTTTAAAGGCTATAATATTTATAGTAATTAAGATTTAATTAATTTAATAGTATTAATATAAGGTAAGGAATTTTTAGCTAACTTTCTTATTTAGCTAACTTACTTATTAAGTATATTAATAACTTTTATAATTATTAAAAATTAAAAGGCAATAAAAACTAACTAATTACTTAACTATAGATTTATTAAAGTGCTTTACTTAATTAAAATTAAGTTAATTATTTATCTATCTATTTTAGCTTAATTGTTATAACCTAAATAATAAGGTTAGGTGCACCCCACTTTTCACTGTTATAAGACCCCACTTTTTCCTCTAATTACTGCAGGACTGAACTGCCAACTCTCAGTCCTTATGAAGACCCGCTTTTCTACCCTCTATGCACTAATTAACTCAGGACCGAAGAAACTACACTACAGTCTAGGACCAATACTTTCAATTCTCAGTCCATAATAGATATAAGCTAACACCTATTGCCTTATACCTCAGACTAGTATATATAGACCTCTTAAGAAACCTAGGTAGAATTAAGCTTACTAGCTATTAATAAAGCATTTTTACCTAAATACGCCTAACCTACTCTATTTACTATTAAGAAATATAATACTTTGCTCTCGCTTAGTATATAACGCCTTATAACTCTGTAAATATAAACCAGTATAGACTAGTTTACCTATTTAAAACCCTAACTATTACAGTAAGTTAGCTAAATAAGTAAGTTAGCTACTTTTTATTACTTAAATAATAAGATTACTTATTAAAATACTATAACCTATTAAATTAATTAAAATTAATTACTATCTTCTTTATTAATAACCTCTATTACCTCTTAATAGGTCCTTATATTATACTTAGTCTTACTGTATATACTATAGCGCTAAATACCTAGCTTAATTAACTTTCCTTAATTACTACTCCTTAATAATTTAGCTACTACTTGCATATTAATATCTATTTAATTAATTTAATTTTAACTATTTCCTATAGTTATCTTACTGCTATCTTATAGCTAGGTCCTTTTAACTCTCTTTACCTAACTAAGGGTTATATTCTCCTCTTAAAGCTCTTAAACCTCAGCCTATAATAATACTATCTCTTATATATTATCCTTTAATACCTTAGTATTAGACTTAATAGTATTAATAATAGACTCTAGAGAGCTATTATTATATCTTTTAATTTATCTCTAAAGGTATTTTAAATAAAAATTAGCCTTAAGGACTATTTTTAGTATCTTTAGGGTCTAGAGTTAAGCCTAGCTAGTATCCCCTTTAGGCAGTATAGGAGTCTATAGCTATATATTAAGCTTTAAGATTATACTTTTTAAATTAAAAGGAATAAGCCTAGCTCCCTTAAAACCTCCCTTAATATTACTTTTTATAATAATAGCTTAATAAGTAGTATAAAAGGTAGGGAAGAATTTAATCTTAATAATATAGTTTATAAAGCATTTAATAAGACAGTTAATTTCTTAACTATAAGCTATTTTAAGTAGCCTAAAGTACTTAATATTAAAAGGCTAAAGTAAATAAGAGGCATAAGTAGGTATATATAGTATAATAATCTTCTTTTCCTTATAGTATACTTTAAAGTCAGCTAAGTAATAACTTTTATAGCTATTAAGGATCAGAAGGCAATATTAACTGACTGATCGGTTAATTATATACTTATTAAAGTGCTTAAGCCACTTGAGACCTGTCTTGTTATTTATCTATCTGTTTTAAGTTATAGTAATAGCCTAATCGGCTAAAAGGCTACTTCCTTTATACCAGTTATAAAGGTAATACTTACCTATAACTATAATAAATAGTAGGATAGCTTAGCCTATTATATTAATCCCTTTAATTATAGTAATTTATTTTTAATTTTTAAGCTATATTGATTTTAGCTTTTTATGCCTTTTTACTCTTATAATTACTTTTCTAATTAAAATTATACCTATTATAAAGCCAGTCTTATTAAAGTTCTAAATATTATTAATTTAAATACTATATTTTGCAATTATATTCTATATAAACTTAAACTAATTATAAATAAGAGCTAGATTATTATATAAAAATCTCTTATAGTTATACCCCTATAAATATTATATTTTAAGATCTAGTTATTAATTAATAAAATTAATAGCTTAGCGCTAACTAACTAGTTAAGTATTATAACTAGTAAGAAGTTAATTAGCTATTTCTTTAATAATATATACTTAAGGAGAAAGCCCTTAGGTATTTAAGTTAAAAAGAGCCTTAAGTAATATCTGCTCTTTTAAATAAGATAGATTCTATAATTTAATTGTAATATCGCATTATAAAGGTATACCCTTCTTTTAGTTACTAAAAGTATTATAATTAATATTATATATCTTAAAGGCATATTAGATACTTAGTTTAGGGTTATTCTAAAGGGCTTAAAGAGTAAGATTAACTTAAGCTTCTTTTAAAGGCTATAATATTTATAGTAGTTAAGATTTAATTAATTTAATAGTATTAATATAAGGTAAGGGATTTTTAGCTAACTTGCTTATCTGGCTAACTCGCTTATTAAGTATATTATATCTTAAAATTTCTAACTTTTAATCTTTTAATTTACTTAAAAATACTATAAACTATCTAATTAATTAAAACTACTTACTATACTTATCTCTAGAGGCCTAAATATCCTCCTAATATATTCTTATATTATACCTAGTCTTACTATATATACTATAATGCTAAATACCTAATCTAATTAACCTTCCTTAATTACTACTTCTTAATAATTTAGCTACTATTTATATATTAATATCTATTTAATTAATTGCTTATAATGCTTTCTATATAGTTATTATCCCTCCTTTCTATAGTCTTATTCTTTTTACCCTTTAGTAGCAGCTTAGTATTATATTTACTTCTTTAAGATTTTAAACTTAATCTCTTAATAAAATAACCTTATATATAACTGCTAATATTACCTTTATATTTAACTTAATAGCCTTAATTATTAACTCTAGGGAGCTACTTTTATATAGTATAATTTATTTAGTAAGGTATTTAAATTAAGATTAAGCCTCTTTTACTATCTTTAGGGTCTTTAAAGTCTATAGGGATAAAGCTTTAGAACCTTCCTTAGGAGGCGTTAGGGTTTATAGCTATATATTAAGCTTAGAGATAACAGTTTCTAAATTAAGAGGATAAATCCTAGCTCCTTTAAAAGCTCCCTAGATATTGCTTTCTATAAAAGTAACTTAAAAAGTAGCATAAAAGGCTAGAAAGAACTCAGTCTTAAAAATATAAGTTATAAAGCATTTAATTAGATACTCTATTTCTTAACTATAAGTATTTTTTAGCACTAAGAAATACCTAATATTAAGAGGCTAAAGTAAGTAGGATATATAAGTAGGTATATAAAGTGTAATAATCTTATAATCCTAATAGTATCTCTTAAAGTTAATAGAGTAGTAACTTTTATAACTATTAAGGATTAAGAGATAATAGAGACTAACTAATTACTTAGCTATTAATTAATTAAAGTACTTTAGCTATTTAAGACCTAGCTTATTATTTATCTATTTATTTTAACTTATTATAATAACTTAATTACTAGGGAAGTTACTTTCTTAATACTAATTAGTAAGATAATATTAGCCTAAACTAATAATAAATAGTAGAATTAATTAACCTTTTATATTAATTGCTAGAATTGCAGTAATCTATTTATAGTTTTTAAGCTATACTGATTTTAGTCTTTTTTGCCTTTTTAAGCTTATAACTACTATTCTAGACTAAATAATACCTATTATAAAGCTAGTCTTATTAAAGTTCTAAATATTACCTAATTAAATACTATACTTTATAATTATATTTTATATAAGCTAAAACCAGCTATAAATAATAGTTAGATCTTTATATTTAGCTCTCTAATAGTTATATCTCTAAAAGATATATATTTTTAGCTCTAGTTATTACTTAATAAAGTTATAAGCCTAGCGCTTACTAATAGGTAATATATTACAGTTAGTAAGTAGAGAATTAGCTATTTCTTTTATAAAATGCAATTGCAAGGGAAATCCTTATAAATCTAAGTTAATAATAAATTAAACTATTATCTATTTCTTTAAATTAAATAGTTTCCTTAATTTTAGAATTTAATTGCATTATAATTAAATACTATTATAATAGTATTATAAGGTATAGTAATTAACTTAATAGATAGTAGCAGTATATTAAGTACTTAGATTTAAGTTATTTTAAAGGGCTTAAAGAGTAAAAAGGATCCTAGCTTTATTTAAAGACTATAATATACTAGGTAGTTAAGAATTAATTAATTAGATTATATAGATATAAAGTAAGGGATTTTTAAGATATATACTTATTTAAGATATATACTTATTATATATATTATAGCTAGTTTAAGCTTAACGTATTTGATAAGCGAGCGTGACAGATAAGCGAACGTGACATAAATCCCTCAACCTTATACCTAACCATCTGAT
>JAGDUV010000058.1:0-24346 GCA_017656775.1 Fusarium louisianense
TGACTCGAGCTTCTTTTGAAGGCTGCGACATTTGTGGTGGTTAAGATTTAATTGATTTGATAGTGTTAATGTAAGGTGAGGGATTTTTGGCCAACTCGCTTGTCTGGCCAACTCGCTTATCAAGTACGTTATATAATTTAACTTTTTACTATTATATTAATAATTACTTTATAATAATAATATTTAATTATAATTTCAATAGGAATAAGCTTAATACTTATTAATAAGTAATATATAATAGTTAATAAATAAAAAACTAGCTATTATATTTATAAAATCTAATTATAATAGAGATCCTTATAAATTTATTTTAAAAATAAATTTAATTATAATTTTCTTTTTTAAATTAAATAGGTTATATAAGTCTAAGCTAAGTTTATATTATAGTTAAATACTATTTTATTAGTATTATAATAATATATTATTAAGTTTTAAGTTATTTTTAAAAAGCTTTATATATAAAAGTAATTTTAACTTTATTTAAAGGTTATAATATAGTAAATTATTAAAATATCTTTAATTTAGTTAAAATATTATAAGGTAAGGGATTTTTAGCCTATTTACCTATTAAGTATATTATATATAAGGTAATTAAGCTTATTTATAGAGTTATAATATAATCTCTCTTCTCTCTAGGTCTTATACTTAAGGCTTAGTTTATAGTATTTCTCTATTATTAGTTAACTTTAGTAAGTTAAATTTAAACTTATAATCTTACTTTAAGATATCTACTAACTATATAATAAAAGTAAGAAAGAAATCTATTAAGAACTATTATACCCTTTTAACTACTATTTTATTACTTAGTATTAAAATTATATTATATAAATAAATTACTTATTTAATTATTAATAATATATAAATTTAATAATAACAATTTACTATAATAGTATATAAAGAACTATAAGTAAGTTAATAAGCTATAAAGCTTAATAAAGTAAAACCTTAATATTAATATTTTAACTATAAATATATTTAAAAATAACTTTCCTATTTAATATATAATAATAAAAATAGAAAGATTATTAAAAGAATAATAAAAGCGCTATAAGTATATAAATTACCTCCCTAATTACTTATAAAGAAGTAAGTTAACTAGAGATAGCTATAAAAATATATAAATAAAGCTTCTGCTTTAATAATATAATAGATTTTATTAAGAGGCTAACAGATAATTAAGCTATAGCTAGGGAGTTATACTAATTGACTTATATTTAGCATAAGCTATATTTTTATTACTAGGGCTAGAGGTATAGTAATAGGGTTAATATTATATTAGCCTTATTTAGTTATAAGGTCTTATGCTGCCTATATCTTAGCTAGTTTAATAAGGTTCAGTAGGTTAAGGGTAAGGAATAGCAGATAGATGCGCTATATTTAAAGCTTAATAAAGGGATCTTATATATAAATAATAAGGATATATACATTAAAGTAACATAAGGAGAAAAGTGTATTTTATAGGTATTATACTTTAAGATATTTATAGTTTATATTAAGGAGTTTAAGTATCTTTAGGTTTAATAAATATTAATTAATAAGCCTTTTAATTATATTATAATATATTTAATAAGTAAGTAGACTAAATAAGTAGGTAAATTAAAAATATAAACCTTATAACTTTAAATCTATTTATAAATACTATAAACTACCTAATTAATTAAAACTATTTACTATATTTATCTTTAAATAGCTAAATATCCTCTTAATATAATATAGTTTATAAGCGAGTTAGCTACTTAAGCGAGTTAGCTAAAAATCCCTCACCTAATTTTAACACTATTAGATTAATTAAATCTTAATTACTATAGATATTATAGCCTTTAAATAAAGCTTAAGTTCTTTTTACTTTTTAAGCCCTTTAAAAAGACCTTAAATTAAGTATCTAATATACTATTAAGATATATAAGGTTATATATAATACTTTAAGTAATTAAAAGAATAATAAATAATTATAATCTAATACTATAGTAAACTTAAAAAGCTATTAAAATTAGAAAAAAAGACTATATTTTATTATACTCTTAATTTAGATTTATAAGGATTCCCTTATTAAATTTTTATTATTAAAGATATAATAAATTAATTACTTATTGCCTATAATATATTACCTATTAATAAGTATTAGGCTATTAATTTTATTTAATAGCAATTAGAGCTTAAATCTTATTATTAATAGAGATATAACTATTAGAGAGCTTTATATAAAGATTTAATTATAATTTATAATTAATTTAAGCTTATAAAGAATATAATTATAAAAAATAATATTTAATTAGATAATATATAGAGCTTTAATAAGATTAGCTTTATAATAGATATAATTTTAATTAGTAAAGTAGTTATAAATATAAAAAGGTAAAAAAGGATAAAATTAGTTTAGCCTAGAAATTAAGGCAATTAATATAGAAGATTAATTAATCCTACTATTTAGTATAATTATAAGTAAGTATTACTTTTATAACTAATATAAAAGAAATAGCATTTTAATTAATTAAGCTATTATTATAACTTAAAATAGATAAATAAATAATAAAATAGGTCTTAACTAGCTAAAGTATTTTAATAAGTATATAATTAACTATTTAGTTAGTTCTTATTACCTTTTGATTTTTAATAGTTATAAAAGTTATTACTTAATTAACTTTAAAGTATATTATAAGGAAAAGAATATTATCCCGCTTTATATACCTTTTTATTTCTTTTATTTATTTTAACCTCTTAATATTAAATACTTTAAACTACTAAAGAAGGCCTATAGTTAAGAAATTAAATATCTTATAAGATACTTTATAATTTATATTATTAAGATTAAGTTTTTTTTACTTTTTATATTACCTATTAAGCTATTATTATAAAAAGTAATATATAAGAAGGTTTTTAAGTAATTAGGCTTACTCTTTTTAATTTAAAAAATATAATCTTAAAGCTTAATATATAGCTATAAACTTTAATGCCTCCTAAAGTAAATATAAGCTAGGCTAAACCTTAAATACTAAAGATATTAAGGACTATTATTAAGGCTAATTCTTATTTAATATACCTTAAGAGATAAATTAAAAGATATTATAATAGCTCTCTAGAGTCTATCCTTAAAGCGCTTTAATCTCTTATTAAATTAGTAATAAGAAATATATATAAGATTGCCCTATTAAAGGCTAAAATTAGAGACCTTTAAGAGGTAAATATAATATATAGCTAAAAGAAAAAAGTAAAAAGAATTAAATTATAAAATAGCAGTAAGATAACTATAAGGACTAATTAGAGTTAAATTAATTAAATAGATATAAATATATAGATAGTAGCTAAATTATTAAGAAGTAGTAATTAAGGAAGGTCAGTTAAACTAGGTATTTAATGTAATAGTATATATAGAAAGACTAGATATAATATAAGAATATATTAGGAAGATATTTAGCCCTCTAGAGATAAATATAGTAAATAGTTTTAATTAATTAGGTAATTTATAGTATTTATAAATAGATTTAAAGTTATAATATTAATATTTTTAATTTACTTATTTATTTAGTCTATTTACTTATTAACTATATTATTTAATTTTTATAAAAGTTATTATTTTTATAGTTTATTATTTTAATTAAAAGTTATTAAAATTATAATAATTATTATATTATTATTAATTTAAAAAGTTAAAATTATAATTATTTCTCTTTTTAATAATATTAATTTTCTTTTTTTATATATTTATATTATTATTTATTAATTTTTATAATTATAATAGTATATTTTATAAAATTATTAAAATTATTTATATTAATGTAGTTAATAAGCGAGCGCTCTAGATAAGCGAGCGCTCTACTTTCCTCAACCTTTTCAAGCTACAGCTCGAAAAGCTTAAGCTGCAGCTTAAAAAGGGCCACCTTCACTTATTAAACTCCTCCTCAGATGACTCAAGAACATGCTTATAAGTCCTTGCATTATGACCGCCCTTGCCGCATATACCACAGCGCCGACCGCCCGGTCGCTCCGACCTTCCTCGACCACCACTTCTCGATAATTCAGCCACTACCTATATATCAATATCCATCTGATTAATTACTTGTGATGCTTCCTATATAGTTATAGTCCCTCCTTTTTATAGTCTAGTCTTTTTTACCTTATGGCGCCGACTTGGTATCTCATTTGCATCTCGAAGATTGCAAAGCTTAGCCCTTAATAAGGTAACCTTATGCATAACTGCCTTTATTGCCTTAGTAGCTAAGTTTAAAGCTTCAATAATAGACTCTAGGGAGCTATTATGATGCCTTCTGATTCGCTTTTTGAGGTATTTAGACTGAGATTAGGCCTTAATTACTATCTTTAGGGTCTTTAAAGCCTATAGTGTTGATAGTTGAGTGGCCTCCTTAGGAGGCGTTAGGGTCTATAGCTGCATATTAAGCTTTAATATTACAGTTTCTGGGTTAAGAGGAGCAAGCCTAGCTCCTCTAAAACCCCCCTGGATATTACTTTCTATAAAAGTAGCTTTAAAGGTAGCATAAAAGGCAAAAAAGAACTCAGTCTTAGAAATATAAGTTATAGAGCATCTAATTAGATGCTCTATTTCTTAACTATAAGCCTTTTTTAGCACTGCAAAGCACCTAATATCGAGAGGCTGGAGTAGATAAGATGCATGAGCAGGCATATAGAGCGTGATGATCTTGTTCTCCTTGCAATATCTCTCGAAATCGGCCGAGTGGTGGCTTTCGTGACCATCGAGGATCAGGAGACGATAGGGACCAGTTGATCGGTTAGTTATAGACTGATCAAAGTGCTTTAGCCACTCAAGACCTAGCTCGTTATTTGTCCAGCCATTTTGGCTCGTTGCGATAACCCAATCGCCTGGGAGGTCGCATTCTCGGTACCAATTAGCAAGGTGATATTGGCCTGCACCAACGATGAACGGCGCGATCGATTGACCTTCTGCATTAATCGCCTGGATCACAGTAATCCATTCCCGGTTTCCAGGCTGCACTGATTTTGGCCTTCCTTGCGTTTCTGAACCTATAATAGCCATTCTGGCCATAATAAGGCCTATTATAAAGCCAGTCTTATTAAAGTTCTAGATATTATCTAATTAGATATTATACTTTGCGATTATATTCTATATAAGCCTAAACTAATTATAAATAATAGTTAGATCTTTATATTTAGCTCTCTAATAGTTATATCTCTAAAATAAATATATCTTTAGCTCTAGTTATTACTTTATAAAGTTATAAGCCTAGCGCTTGCTAATAGGTGATATATTGCGGTCTATAAGTAGAGAATTAGCTATTTCTTCTATAAAACGCAATCGCAAGGGAAATCCTTATAAATCTAGGTTAAGAATAAATTAGACTATTATCTGCTCCTCTAGATTAGATAGTCTCTATAAATTCGGGATAGAATTGCATTATGATTGAATGCCATTTTGGCGACGATATAAAGTAAAGCGGCTGACTTTATAGATATCTATGGCATATTGGAGACTTAATTTTAGGTTATTTTAAAGAGCCTAAAGGGCAAGAAGGATTCTAGCTTCATTTAAGGACTATAATATATTAAGTGGTTAAGAACTAATTAATCAGATAGTTAGATGTAAGGTTAAGGGATTTTTAGAGCGCTCGCTTGTCTGGAGCGCTCACTTGTCTGGAGCGCTCGCTTATTAACCACGTTATATAATTTATTTTTAATATTATAATAATATATTCTTATAAATATTTTATTATTATATTTAATTTTAACCTTTAAATTATTTAAATTTAATTAAATATATTATATAAGATTTATATAATTTAAAGGCTAAGATTTTAATAGTAGCTTATTATTTTTTATTACCTAAGTAAGTTAGCTATTAATTTTAACCTTCTAATTTTAATTAGTAATAAAAATACTATAACCTATTAGATTAATTAAAACTAATTACTATCCTTATCCTTAATAACTTTAATTACCTTTTAGTAAGTCCTTATATTATATCTAGTCTTACTATATATACTATAATACTAAATACCTAATTTAATTAACCTTCTTTAATTATAACTTCTTAATAATTTAATTATTACTTATATATTTATATCTATCTAATTAATTTAACTCTAATTAATCCCTATAGTTATTTTACTACTATCTTATAGTTTAGTTCTTTTTACTTTTTTCTTTTAATTATATATTATATTTACCTCTTAAAGGTCTCTAACTTTAGCCTTTAGTAGGGCAATCTTATATATATTTCTTATTATTAATTTAATAAGAGACTAAAGCGCTTTAAGGATAGACTCTAGAGAGCTATTATAATATCTTCTAATCTATCTCTTAAGGTATTTTAAATAAAAATTAACCTTAATAATAGTCTTTAATATCTTTAGTATTTAAAGTTTAGTCTAGCTTATATCCTCTTTAGGAGGCATTAGGGTCTATAGCTATATATTAAGCTTTAAGATTATATTTTTTAAATTAAAAGGAGTAAGCCTAATTCCTTAAAAACCTCCTTATATATTACTTTCTATAATAATAGCTTAATAGGTAATATAAAAAGTAAAAAAGAATTTAATTTTAATAATATAAGTTATAAAGTATTTTATAAGATATTTAATTTCTTAACTATAGGCCTTCTTTAGTAGTTTAAAGTATTTAATATTAAGAGGCTAAAGTAAATAAGAGAAATAAGGAGGTATATAAAGTAAGATAATATTCTTTTCCTTATAATATACTTTAAAGTCAGTTAAGTAATAACTTTTATAACTATTAAGAATTAAAAGGTAATAAGAACTAACTAAATAGATAATTATATACTTATTAAAGTGCTTTAGCTAATTAAGACCTATTTTATTATTTATCTATCTATTTTAAGTTATAATAATAGCCTAATTAATTAGGAGGCTATTTCCTTTATATTAGTTATAAAGGTAATACTTACTTATAACTATAATAAATAGTAGAATTAATTAACCTTCTATATTAATTACCTTAATTATAGTAATCTATTTTTAACTTTTAAGCTAGATTAATTTTAGCCTTTTTTACTTTTTTATACTTATAATTACTTTACTAATTAAAATTATACCTATTATAAAGCTAATCTTATTAAAGTTCTATATATTATCTAATTAGATATTATATTTTATAATTATATTCTCTATAAGCTTAAATTAATTATAAATTATAATTAAATCTTTATATAATATAGTTAATAAGTAAGTAGACCGGATAAGCAAGTGGATTAAAAATCCCTCACCTTACATCTTTACTATCTAATCAGATAATTCTTAATAACCTAATATATCACAGTCTTCAAATAAAGCTAGAATCCTTCTTGCTCTTTAGGCCCTTTAAAATGACCTTAATCTTAGTCTTCGGCGAACTGCAAATATATACCAGGTCCCTTATAGCACCTTACGTCGCCGCTATAATGGCATTCAATTGCGATATAATACTATCTAAAAGTCATAGAAACTATCTGATCTGGAAGAGCAGATAATAGTCTAGTTTATTATTAACCTAAATTTATAAGGATTTCCCTTATAATAGCGTTTTATAGAAGAAATAGCTAATTCTCTACTTACTGACTGTAATATACTACCTATTAGTAAGCGATAGGCTTATAACTTTATTAAGTAATAACTAGAGCTAAAGATATATATCTTTTAGAGATATAACTACTAGAGAGCTAAATATAAAGATCTAAATATTATTTATAGCTAGTTTAGGCTTATATAGAATATAATTATAAAGTATAATATCTAATTAGATAATATTTAGAACTTTAATAAGACTGGCTTTATAATAGGCCTTATATAGTCTAGGATAGTTATTATAGGCTTAGAAAGGCAAGGAAGGCTAAAATCAGTGCAGCTAGGAAACTGTAAATAGATTACTGCAATTCCAGCGATAAATGCCGAAGGTCAATCGATCCTGCTATTTATTATTAGTTCAGGCTAATATTATCTTATAAATTAGTATTAAGAAAGTAACCTCCCTAGCGATTAGGTTATTATAATAAGCTAAAATAGATAGATAAATAATAAGCTAGGTCTTAAGTGGCTAAAACACTTTAATTAATTAATAGCTAAGCGATTAGTTAGTCTCTATTATCTCTTAATCCTTAATAGTTATAAAAGTTATTACTCTATTGACTTTAAGAGATACTATTAGGATTATAAGATTATTACACTTTATATACCTACTTATATATCCTACTTACTCTAGCCTCTTAATATTAGGTATTTTTTAGTACTAAAGAATACTTATAGTTAAGAAATAGAGTATCTAATCAGATGCTCTATAACCTATATTTCTAAGACTAAGTTCTTTTTAGCCTTTTATGCCGCTTTTTAAGCTACCTTTATAGAGAGCAATATCTAGGGGGCATTTAGGGGATCTAGACTTTATCCTCTTAACCTAGAAACCGTCATCTTAAAGCTTAATATACAGCTATAAACCCTAACGCCTCCCGGGGAGGCCAGCTAACTAATAAGCCTATGGGTTTTAAAGACCCTAAAGACAGTAAGGGAGGCTCAATTACAATCTGAATACTTTACTAGACGAGTTATTATGCATAAGAGCAGCTCACTAGAGTCAATAATTAAGGCTATTAAGTCAAATACTAAGGCAATATTAGCAGTTATGCATGAGGTTATCTTACTGAGAGACTAGGTCTGAAATCTTAAAGAGGCAAATAGCATACTAAGCCAGCGCCAGAGGGCAAAAAGAACGAGACTACAGAAAGGAGGGGTAATAATAGTATAAGAGGCATTATAAGTAATTAATCAGATAGATATAAATACGCAGGTAGCGGCCGAGTTATCGAGAAGTGGTGGTCAGGGAAGGTCAATCGGACTGGGTGTTCGGCGTTATAGTGTATACGGAAAGACCGGGCATAATGCAAGAACATATCAGGAGGATATTTAGCTATCTGGAGATAAGTATAGTGAATAGTTTTAATTAATTAGGTAGTTTATAGTATTTATAAATAGATTTAAAGTTATAAGGTTGATATTTTTAATCCACTTGCTTATCCGGTCCACTTGCTTATTAACTACGTTATCTTATTAAGAGATTAAGTTTAAAATCTTAAAGAGGTAAATAGTATATTAAGCTGGCACTAGAGGGTAAAAAGGATAAAACTATAGAAAGGAAAGGCAATAATAGTAAAAAAAGTATTATAAGTAATTAATTAGATAGATATAAATATATAGGTAGTAGCTAAGTCATTAAGAAGTAGTAATTAGGGAAGGTCAGTTAGACTAGGTATTTAGCATTATAGTATATATAGAAAGACTAGTTATAATATAAGAATATATTAAGAGGATATTCAGCTATCTAGAGAAGAGTATAGTAATTAGTTTTAATTAATTAGATAGATTATAGCAGTATTACTATCTTAATAATAATAAGGGTTAGGATTTTTAACCTACTTACTTATCTGACTTACTTGCTTATTAAGTATATTATTTAATAAATTATAATAGAAATAATAATAAATTGAGCTATTATTAGTCTTAAAGTAATATAGTCTTAAAGCGCTATTAATTTATATAAGTATTAATTTTATATAAATTAGTCCTTTTTATAAAAGATATAAAGAAAGTTAAATTAAAAAAGTAAAGTATATATAATATAGCTACTAATATTATAATAATATTATACTATTATCTTACTATTTATAGTAAATTAAATTAAATTATAATTTTATTACTTTTAGGTTCTTATACTATAAATGCATTAAGTAAATTATTATTTCTTATAATAAGTAGGTTTCCTTAATAAATAATAAATAATATTTTTTTATTTTATTATTAATTTATTAAGTTATAATAATATATTTATAGTCTTTTAATTATTCTAATTATAATTTTATCCTACCTTTCTAAGCTTATAATTACTATTTTAAATTATATTATATTTATTAAAAAGTTAATTCTATTATAACTTTAAATATTATTTATATATATAATATAATTATATTTTTAATAAATTAAAACTAGCTATAAATAATAACTAGATCTTTATATTTATATTTCTTTAATAGTAATAAATACTAGCTAATCTTATATTATAAATATCTTCTTTTAATCTATTTAGATTTCTCTTAATAAGATTATATTTCTAAAGAAGTTAAATTTAATAATATAGAAATTACTTTTCTTTAGTTCTATTAGTAAGTTATTATCCTATAGTACTTTTAAAACCTTATAGATATATTATTTATATTTTTCTTTATTATTTATAATAATTTAAATATAATTTAAATAATAAACTATAAAAATACTAAAGTATTAATATAAGATATTATTAATTATCCTTTAGAAGGTTTTTAAAGTATTAATAAGTCTAATAGGTATAATTAAATATTTAAATAGTTTATAATTTATTTTAAAAGCAGTCTTCTATTTATTACCTTTCTTAATATAAATTAAGTTATAAGTGCCTTTAAGGTTAGAAGCAATAAAGATTAATTTTCTTTAAAAGCAGTCTTTAAGTTTTATAATAAAAGTATTTATTTTCTTATAGTTTATAATAAGTTACAGTTTTTTATCTGTCTTTAATATAAATATTATAAAGAATCCTACTATAAATACTAATATTTATATATTACCTTGTTATAACTCCTCTCTTTAGTATTCTTTAAGGGTTATCAGTTCTATTTTATTAAGGTTATAAATCTTATAAAAGGGTAGATTATTTAATTTAAGGTAAATCTTATAATTTAAATATAAATACTGTAGTATTTAAATATTAAATTCTTCTTTAAATAGTTTCTTATAGATATATTACTCCTAAGGTATATTCTTAAGTCTATTTAAGGTCTTTAATTATTATTTTAACTTTTTATTTTGCATTTATAGCTAATTCTTAAATAGTATAAAAGTTTATTTAATTCTTTTTATTTTACCTTTTTCTTATATATATTATATTCTTTCTAAAGGTAAATAAAAGCTAAATTTATACTTATTTTAATTATAAAGGTTAATTAAAGTTAAAGATCTTAGTTTTTTATTTTCTGTTAAATTATTTAATTTATTATTAAAGTAATATTTTATATACTTAATTATATTAATTATTTAAATTAACATTTTATTAGTTATAATAATATAATTATAAATATCTTAATTTCTTAAGTAATAAGTCCTTTATTATATAAAAATAATTAATATAGTTAATAAGCAAGTACACTAAATAAGTAAGTAAATTAAAAATATTAACCTTATAACTTTAAATCTATTTATAAATATTATAAACTACCTAATTAATTAAAACTATTTATTATATTTATCTTTAAATAGTTAAATATCCTTTTAATATATTCTTATATTATATCTAGTCTTTCTATATAGTTATACTATAATATTAAATACCTAATTTAATTAGTTTTTTTAAGAAATACTTCTTAATAATTTAGCTATTATCTATAACGTGCTTAATAAGCAATTGACCTAAAAATCCCTCATCCTATAACATTTCTATTTAATTAGATACTTCTTAATAACCAAGTATGCCTTAATTATTAAATGAAGCTAGAATCCTTCTTATCCTTTAGGCCCTTTAAAATGACTTAAAATTAAGTACTTAATAGGCAGTAACTATCTATAACGTCTACTATTATACCTTATAATGCCGTTATAATAGCATTTAATTGCAATATAATTCTATCCTAAACTTATAGAAACTATTTAATCTGGAAGAGCAGATAATAGTCTAATTTATCCTTAACTTAGATTTATAAGGATTTCCCTTATAACTGCATTTTATTAAAGAAATAGCTAATTCTCTATTTACTGACTATAATATATTACCTATTAGTAAGTAATAGGCTTATAACTTTATTAAGTAATAATTAGAGCTAAAAATATATATCTTTTAGAGATATAATTACTAAAGAGCTAAATATAAAGATTTAAATATTATTTATAGCTAATTTAAGCTTATATAAAATATAATATCTAATTAGATAATATTTAGAACTTTAATAAGATTAGCTTTATAATAGGCCTTATATAATCTAGGATAGTTATTATAAGCTTAAAAAGGTAAAAAAGGTTAAAATTAATATAGCTAGAAAACTATAAATAGATTATTATAATTCTAATAATAAATACTAAAGGTCAATTAATCTTACTATTTATTATTAATTTAAGCTAATATTATCTTATAAATTAATATTAAGAGAGTAATCTCTTTAGTAATTAGATTATTATAATAAGCTAAAATAGATAAATAAATAATAAGTTAGGTCTTAAGTAGCTAAAACACTTTAATTAATTAATAGCTAAATAATTATTTAGTTTCTATTATCTCTTAATTCTTAATAGTTATAAAAGTTATTACTTTATTAACTTTAAGAGATACTATTAGGATTATAAGATTATTATACTTTATATACCTACTTATATATTCTATTTACTTTAGCCTCTTAATATTAGGTATTTTTTAATATTGAAAAATACTTATAGTTAAGAAATAGAGCATTTAATTAGATACTTTATAACTTATATTTCTAAGATTAAGTTCTTTTTAGCCTTTTATGCCGCTTTTTAAGCTACCTTTATAGAAAGTAATATCTAGGGGGCTTTTAGGGGATTTAGACTTTATCCTTTTAACCTAGAAACCATTATATTAAAGCTTTATATATAGCTATAAACCCTAATGCCTCCTAAGGAAGTAAATTAACTATTAAGTCTATAGGTTTTAAAGACCTTAAAGATAGTAATAGAGGCTTAATCCTAATCTAAATACCTTACTAGATAAATTATTATATATAAGAGTAGCTCCCTAGAGTTAATAATTTAGGCTATTAAATTAAATATAAAAGTAATATTAGCAATTATATATAAGGTTATTCTATTAAGAGATTAGATTTAAAATCTTAAAGAGGTAAATAGGATATTAAGCTATTATTAAAAAGTAAAAAGGATAAGATTATAAAAAAGAGAGCTAATAACTATATAAAATATATTATAAGTAATTAATTAGATAGATATTAATATATAATTAATAGTAAAATTAATAAGAAGTAGTAATTAAGGAAGATCAGTTAGACTAGGTATTTAGCGCTGCAGTATATATAGGAATACTAGGCATAGTATAAGAACCTATTAGGTGGATATTTTAGCTTCTAGAAATAAATATAGTAAATAATTTTAATTAATTAGGTAATTTATAGTATTTTTATTTAGATATTAAGCCTAAAGGTTAAGATTTTTAAGTTACTTGCTTATTAAGCATATTATACTTATATATATTTAATTAATTACTTATAATTCCTTTTATATTATTATTATTATTCTTTTTTATAGTTTTATCTTTTTTACTTTTTAATATTAGCTTAATATACTATTTACATTTTTAAGATTTTAAATTTAACTTCTTATTAAGATAACCTTATATATAATTATTAATATTACTATTATATTTAATTTAATAGCTTAAATTATTAACTTTAATAAGCTATTTCTATATATAATAACTTATTTAATAAGGTATTTAAATTATAATTAAGCCTCCTTTATTATCTTTAAAGTCTTTAAAACCTATAAGCTTATTAATTAGTTAGCCTCTTAAAGAGGTATTAGTATTTATAGCTATATATTAAGATTTAATATAATAATTTTTAAATTAAAAGAATAAAGCCTAGCTCTTTTAAATCCTTTTTTAATATTACTTTTTCTTAAAATAATTTAATAATAATATAGATAATAATTATTAACTTAATATATCTTTATAGTATATTAGATATTTAGTTCTTAATTATTTTAAAGAGCCTAAAGTGTAAAAAGAGTTTTAGCTTTAATTAAAAGTTCTAATATTACTGGTTATTAAAAATCAATTAATTAGATAAAAAGTAAGATATAAGAAGGAAAAGTGCAGCGCTTACTTATCTGCGGCGCTCGCTTATTAAATACGTTAGAGCTATTATTAAATAATTCTAAAGGCTAGAATTATAAAAAGGGAGGTAATTATAAGAGTATTATAGAGAGATTAAGTTATAACTAATTAGTAAGTAGTCGCTAGGAGATCTTTAGGTAATTTACCTTAAGAGAAGTTAGACTAATAGATCTAAAGTTAAATTCTTTAAGTTAAAATCTCTTATAACTAAGTTTAATATATAATTAGATCTATCTATTATCTAACTACCTTAACTTAACCCTATCTACTTATATATAAGTCTTACTATTATATACTTAAAAATAATTTTATAATAATAGTAAAAACTATAAATAGCTATATTACTAATATTCTAGTATATATATACCTTAATATATTTTATATTTACTTATATATTCTTAGATATTTTCTATTAAGTTAAATTAATAGAACTTTCTTCTTATTAGGTTTAGTATTTTTAAAGGTCTTATATATCCTACTTTTAAATTATTACTATAAGTAGATAGGGTTAAGTTAGGGTAAATAGATAATAAATAGATCTAATTATATATTAAACTTAGTTATAAGACTTTAACTTAAGGAATCTCTCCTTAGATCCTTTAGTCTAATTTCTTTAAAGGTAAATTGCTTAAAGACCTCCTAGTAACTACTTACTAATTAGTTATAACTTAATCTTTCTACAATACTCTTATAAATAGAGGCATTCTATAGATACTATATACCTTAGGATAGAGAAGTCTTAATATAAGCCTATATAGCTTAGATATATATTTATATAACTTTAGATTTACCTTTTAATATAGTAATTCTCCTTTAGAGGTTCTTTAATAATTAAGCTATTAGGGATAACTTTTAACTTAATATTAAAATAATATCTTTATAGGTAATTTTACTTAATATATAATTAGATATTTTTAATAGCTTATTAATTAGATTTATTTTTTTAAGTTAATATTTAATATTAAAGTTAAATATAAATAATCTATAAATTTAATAGGCTAATTTACTTTAAAGGTCTCTTATTAAGGAGTTAATTATTCCTTTTAATACCTAATAATTTATTAAGACTAAATATTTCTTAAATAGTCTTCAATAGTAATATTTTCAATATTTTAATAACTTAATAATAATTAAAAGCTTTTATTATTTTATATTTTATTATTATTCTATTTTAATAGGCTTATATAAATAATAAGTAATAAATTACTATTAAATATCTATTAACTATATAAAGATTCTTATAATTACTATAAAAGATATACTTAATTTTCTTTTTATAAATAGCTTAAGATCTTAATACTTTAAAATAATTATTAAATAGAAAGCTAATTTTAATCTTTAGAATACTTTTTTAATATTTTTAATTTAGATTAAATTATTTTAGCTTTTTTTTAATAATTTTATTCTTTTTTAATAAAATAATAAATAATATTAAAGTATTTTATAATAAAATTTATAAAATTTAAAAAATACTTAAATAGCTTAATAACATTTAAAGGTCTTTTAATTCTTAATAGCTTAAATATAATTATTATTTATCTTTATAGCTTTAGTTATAATAATATATTTAAATAATTTTACTTTATATTAATATAATTTATATTTAACCTATTTTATATATTATTAGATAACTTATACCTATTATAAAATCTTTTTAACGTTTTTAATATATTACTTTTAATTTATTAAGAAAATAAATATATTATTATTCTTTAAAATAAATAGTATTAATACTTTTATTTTACTTTTAGAATATTAAATTTATTTATTTATTAAATTCTTAAAGATATATTCTTTTTATACTTTATATTACTTCTTATTTAAAATGTAAAAAAGGCCTTATAAAGGTTTTTTATTTAACTTAAGATTAATAATATATTAAGCTTCGTTAAGTATTAATGGAAATTTTATTAACTGCTTATTATATATAGCCTTATATCTTTAGAGTTTTTTAAATAATTTCTTTTTAGCTTTAAAGTTCTCTATTTATTTTTAAAAATATTTAGAGATTTAACTTCTTTAATATCAAGACTCTTAAAATATATAATATATATTTTTTCTCTTTATTTTTAATAGTATTATTTAAGAAAGATTTAACATTAATATTTATAATATTATTATAATAAAACATATTAACTATTATATTAAGAATAATTCTTTTAATTCTTATAGATAATTAAGAGAGAATAATACTAAGGCCTTTAGGTCTTATTTATACTTTAGAGAAGACTTATTTAATTTTCTTTAAAAGACTTTATTTATTTAAGAGGAAAAATATTATCTAGTATGCCTTTATAGACTTTTAAACCTTACTTTAAAATCCTTTAAAGGGAACTAGCTTATAATTAATAGCTAATTAGAAATTAAGCCTTACATTATATTATAGCTAATAGTATTTATTTATATTCTTATATTTATAAAGATATTTAATAGTTCCTTAATAGCCTTTTATAAGATAATTATTTAAATAATAGTATATTCTCTTATAAGAGCTATTTTTACCTTTTTTATATTTATATTTTAATAAGATATAATATTTTTAATTTTAATTATTATACTTTTTAGTTTTTGAAATATTATAAATTATTATTTAATTATTTAATAAAAATTTACTTAAAGATATAAACTTCTTAAATGTAACTCTTTTTTAGATTTAACCCTAAAGATAGCTTAATTTAATATAATTAGTATTTCTTTTAAAGTAATATAGTTAATAAGTAAATAGACTAAGTAAATAAGTAAATTAAAAATCCCTTAATATACTTAATAAGCTAGTAAGTTAGACAAGCGAGTAAGTTAAAAATCCCTTACCTTATAATATTTTAATCTAATTAGATAATTATTAACGACTTAAGATATTACAGTCTTTAAATAAATATAGAATCCTTCTAGCCCTTTAGGCCTTTTAAAATGACCCTAATCTCAGTCTCTAATGCGCCTTAGGCATATATAAGGTTCCCTTTAAGACCTTATACTGCCGCTATAATGGCATTTAATTATAATGCAATTTCGGCCTAAACTTGTAGCAACTATCTGATTTAGAAGAGCAGACTATTATTCAGTTTATTCTTAATTTAAATATATAAGGGTTTCCCTTATAATTACATTTTATAGAAGAAATAGCTAATTCTCTATTTATAGACTGTAATATACTACCTATTAATAAGTGCTAGACTTATAACTTTATTAAATAATAACTAAAGCTAAAGATATATATCTTTTAGAGATATAACTACTAAAGAGCTAAATATAAAGATCTAACTATTATTTATAGCTAGTTTTAGCTTATATAGAATATAATTATAAAATATAATATCTAATTAAATAATATTTAGAACTTTAATAAGATTAGCTTTATAATAGGCTTAATATAGTATAGGATAGTTATTATAGGCTTAGAAAGGTAAAAAAGGCTAAAATTAATATAGCTAAGAAACTATAAATAGATTATTATAATTCTAATAATTAATACTAAAGGTTAATTAATCTTACTATTTATTATTAGTTTAGGCTAATATTATCTTATAAATTAATATTAAGAAAATAACCTCTTAAGTAATTAGGTTATAATAATAAGCTAAAATAAATAAATAAATAATAAGCTAAATCTAAAATAGCTAAAGCACTTTAATTAATTAATAGCTAAGTAGTTAATTAGTTTCTATTATCTTTTAATCTTTAATAGTTATAAAAGTTATTACTCTATTAACTTTAAGAGATACTATTAGGATTATAAGATTATTACATTTTATATATCTACTTATATATCTTATTAACTTTAGCCTCTTAATATTAGGTATTTTTTAATACTAAAGAATACTTATAATTAAGAAATAAAATATCTAATTAGATATTTTATAACTTATATTTTTAAGATTAAGTTCTTTTTAGCCTCTTATATAGCTTTTTAAGTTATATAAGAAGTAATATTAAAAGAGCTTTTAGAGGAGCAAGGCTTTATCCTCTTAACTTAAAAACTATTATATTAATGCTTAATATATAGCTATAAACCTCATTGCCTCTTTAAGAGGCTAGCTAATTAATAAGCTTATAGGTTTTAAAGACTTTAATGATAATAAAGGAGGCTTAATTATAATCTAAATACCTTATTAAATAAGTTAGTTTATATAAGAGTAGCTCCTTAGAGTTAATAATTTAAGCTATTAAGTTAAATATAAAAGTAATATTAATAGTTATATATAAGGTTATCCTATTATAAGATTAAATTTAAAACCTTAAAGAGGTAAGTAGCATATTAAGCTAGCAGTAAAAGGTAAAAAGGATAAGACTATAAAAAGGAGAGATAATAATAATATAAGAGGTATTATAAGTAATTAATTAGATAGATATAAATATATAAATAGTAATTAAGTTATTAAGAAGTAGTAATTAAAGAAAATTAATTAAATTAAATAATTAGCATTATAGTATATATAGAAAGACTAAATATAATATAAGAATATATTAAGAGGATATTTAGATATTAAAAAATAAATATAGTAAATAGTTTTAATTAATTAGGTAGTTTATAGTATTTATAAATAGATTTAAAGTTATAAGGTTAATATTTTTAATTTACTTACTTATTTAGTCTACTTACTTACTAACTATATTATTTAAATATAATATAATTTAAATCTTTATAAATAAAATACTTAATAGTGAATTTCTTTAATTTACAAAATTATTAATTATTTATTAATATATTATATAATTAATTCTTTTAATATATATAAAAGAGAAAACTCTTCTTTTAGCTTAAAGAGCTTTATTATAATTATATTAAATACTAGTTATATTTTTATAATTAAAATATATATTTATTTAGCCTCGTTTTAAGAATAATACTTTATTTTCTCTTTTAAAATTATATATTATTATTAAAATATAGACTAATATGCTCTACTATATATATTATATTTTTAGTACTTTTAAAGTTAATAATTATTTTATTTAATTCTTTTTTAATTTTTATTAAAAGCTTATATTAATAATAATACCTTAATATAATATTATTATTAATACTTAAAGTTCTTAATAAATTATAAAAAGCCCTTTATTATATATAATAATATAATTATAATTTGTTATATTTTATTTAAGTTCTCATTAATTGATCCTATATATAATATTCTTATAGTATTAAGTTAATACATTATTACTAAATAAAGTTAATAAGGTTTTTATATTTTCATTTATTTCTTTTAAGTCTAATAGTATAATATTATTATTAAATCTATTTCTTTAATTTAAATTTATATAATAACTATTAAATTCTCTATTAAATTATATTAATTAATTAAAGATTATTTACTACTTTAATTACTTTAATTTAATTATCTACTTAAATAGAAATAATATCTTTATTTAATATTTTATAATTATAACTTAATAATCTTTTATACTTTTTATAAAAAGCTAGTATTAAATATTATATTATTTATATAATTAATATTTAATATATTTTAGCTTATTTTATTAACTATTTAATAAATAAATATATTTATATACTATTTTACTTTAAAAAAGACTTTATTATTATAATAAATAAATTAAAAGGTCTCTTACTATTATATCTTATAAGACTATTCTACTAAAGGCTTAATAAGGGTTTTTATATAATTTTCTCTTAATTATTCTCAATATATAGAAAATCCTCTTATATTTCTTTAATTAAATAGCTAATATTTAAATAAGTATTATAGTTATCTTATTAAAAGAATTATAGTTTATTTACTATAGGTTTATACAATATGTTATCTTCTATAAGGTATTGTTATTTAATTAGATTATTTTTAATAGAAATCTTTTATTTATATATTATTTTAATTATATTAATTTCCTAAATATAGAACTTAAAGAATTATAAGTAAATATAGTTAAATTAAGGTAATTAAATAATAGATCTAATTATATATTAATCTCTATCTAGAGACTTTAATTTAAGGAATCTCTCTTTAGATCTTTTAATTTAATTTCTCTTAAAGTAAATTACCTAAAGATCTCCTAATAACTATTTACTAATTAATTATAATTTAATCTTTTTATAATACTCTTGTAATAGATTTTATATTATAATAATAATAGTTATATTATATATACTTTTTATTTTTTATTAATTATTATGAAGCTTATTTATATTAAAACAAGCTTATTAGAAATCTACTTTTATATAAAAAAGCTTACTTTATAGCTTACTTAAGGTATTATAAGCTTTTCTTAAAAGCTTACTTTTAAATTAATAAATCTATAAATATATATATTCTTTTAATATTAAATAGAATTTAATTTATAAGCTATTAATAAAACCTCTTTATTTGATTATATCTTATATACTTTATTATAATAGGTATAGTTTCTAAGGGATAAACTAGTCTATATTAAGTTTATATTAGTAGATATATAAGGTGTTATTACTAAGCAGTTATAAGGTATTATATCTCTTAATAGTAAATAAAGTAAATTAAGTATATTTAAGTAAAAAAAAGTCTTATTAATAGCTAATAAGCTAAATATATTAGTTAATACTAATTTAAATATAAATATACTTAAGGAATCTATAGTAATTAATAAGGTTATTATAGTATTAATATTAAGTTATAAGGATTAATACTAATTATATTAAATTAATGCTAATTACAGGTCCTTAGTACTAATTATATTAGATAGTTATATTAAGTTATAAGAGGGAAATATAAATATATATAATTATAATTAAGTTAGGTTAATAGATTATAATATTGTCTCTCCTCTCCTTAGGTTTTATATTTAAGGCCTAGGTTATATTATTCCTTATTATTAATTAATATTAATAAGTTAAACTTAAACCTATAATCTTACTCTTAAAATATCTGCTAATTATATAGCTAAAGTGAAAAAGAAATCTATTAAGAACTAATATACCCTTCTAATTATTATTTATTTATTTAATATTAAAATTATATTATATTTAAATTATATAAATTATAATTTAATTACTTAAGATACCTTTAATCTTAAGAAGTCTAATTATTATAAGCCTTATATAAAAGCTAGCTATTTTTATAATAGTTAT
This sequence comes from Fusarium louisianense, assembly GCA_017656775.1. Lineage (NCBI taxonomy): Eukaryota > Fungi > Ascomycota > Sordariomycetes > Hypocreales > Nectriaceae > Fusarium > Fusarium louisianense. The sequence continues at coordinate 20,915 of JAGDUV010000058.1, forward strand.
AGTTTATTATTATTAATAGGGAAGTAAATTTTTTTTTTAGTCTTTTAATATCTCTATATTAATATAATATTAGCTTATTAGCTTATTAGCTTATTAATAAGAAGCATTATTTAAAATAAGATAAGGAGGCTATTAAGGAGGAATTAATTTATCTTTAAGCTAAATCCTCCTATATTTATAATAGGTTTAGTTTCTAAGGGATAAACTAGTCTATATAAGGTTTATATTAGCAGATATGTAGGGCATTATTACTAAGCAGTTATAAAGTATTATATCTCTTAATAGTAAATAGAGTAAGCTAGGTATATTTAAGTAAAGAAGTCTTATTAATAGCCAGTAAGCTAATTATACTAACTAATACTAACTAAATATATATACATAGGATTATATAGATTAAATATAGTCAGTTTAACTGTATTTATTATATAAGTTAAACAGCATGCGTTTATCTTACTGTAAAGTAACTATCTTACTATTTAATAGAATCTATAGAGTGTGTATCTTTATAAGCGTTAGATTTCTAGGGTTATAATATTATTTATAGTATTAATACTATTAGATAGAAATAAAAAGAATAAATATAATTTAATAGATAAATTAAAAAAGGTAAAAACAGATAAAGAGGCTACTTTAGATTCAGCTATATTAAATAGTAAGTTTTAATATTAGTTTACTAGTATAAAGTAGTCTACTTTTAAATCCTTTAGTTTTAATTTATATTTTAATTTTTTTTTTTTTAATATTATTAATAGAAGTTCTTTAAGAGTTATTAGGTGTTAATTAGGTATTTTAATAGTTCTTATATATTTTTATTCTCTAGTTAGTTCTCCTATTTAATTAAGTATTTTATTTATTTATTTATTTTATAAATTATTTTAATTATTTTTGCTCTATATATTTTTAGCTTATTAAATTTTTTAAGTTTATTAGTAATTTTAACTTAAATTATATTAATAGCTAATTTAAATAAAAAATATAATAGATTAAATAGACTCTAACTTTTAATAATAAGTATAATTTAAAGCTATTTTTTAAGATTTTTTATAAACTTTTATAGAATCTAATATACTTAAAGTCTAATTTATATATTAGTCTTTTTAATATAATATTTTTTATTAATAAGTTAATTATATTTCTCTTTCTAAAAATTAATCTTTTAACCCTTTTTATATTATAGTATTTTATTAACTTTTTTTTAATAAATTCTAATTTACTTTTTATTTCTATATATAGATTTTTTATATTTTCTACTTTAATTTTAATAGTAAGTTTAATTATTAAGGTTTTATAAGTAATATAATAACTATTAAGTATAAAACTAAAATTAATATATATTAGTATTAATTTTATACTCTTATTATAGGCAGTATTATTCTAATAGGTTTACTGTAGCAACTAGGTAGAACGATAATAGCCTCTGTAATGTGATAAGACTAATGCTTGTCCCTTTCAATTGTGTGAGGGATTTCCGGTCTAGACCTCCTTGATGGGGCGGGGACACGTGACCGATATGGCTCCGAAGCTCTTAAGTTCGATCCCTGTTACAATTATAAGCTAGTTATATAGTAAATAGCTTTTTAATTTAATAATTTTACTTGTAATTAATATAATATTATAGATATTATTTTAATATTTAATTTATCTACTTAATCTATCTATTTACTTATAGCTAAGATATTATAATAAGTTAGTAATTAAGTCCTAAATAGGATATAAGTATTTATTAAAACCTAATAGTAAATATTAGTCCTCTATTTTATAGGATCTCTTATGGTAGGCTATATATACTAATAATATACCTATAAAAAATATAAATAAATTCTTTTATATTTATTAATTCTCTATAAGGTAAATAATAAGAAAATTTTATAGGATAATTTATAATAATAATAATATTATTATAAAAGATTCTAATTAAAAGTTCTTTTAATAAAAGTAATTTAATAATAAAGTCTATTATAATTAAATCCAAAGGTCTTTAAATAACTTAAAGTGCTTACAGGTTTCTATAAGGCTTATAACTTTATAATTTAATACTTATATAAATATTATATTACTTAATAACAGTTTCTATTAGTTTTTTTATATTTAGCTAATTATAATAGTTTTATAGTTATTTAAAGGTCTTTATAATACCTTAATATCTATATAGGGGGTATTATTATAATTCTTATATTAACTATTTTTATTATTTTTCCTTTATTTAACCTTATATATAGATTTAAAGTTCTTTATTTTATTTTTATAATTATTTTTAATAATTAAATAAATTAATATTCTCCTTTTATATTAAACTTAAAGACTTACTTTTTTACTTTTAAGATATTAATATTTTATTTTATTCTTTTATTAATAGTATCTATATAGCTATTATTTAATATTTTATAATATATAATTATAAATTAAATTTATATAAGTATTTTATATATTAGAGTTATTAGTAATTTAATTCTTAAGTAGCTATAAAGTATAAAATATTCTAATAGTTAATATAGACTTTAATATACTAGAGATTTCTTATAATGTAATATTAAAATTCCTTAATATAATTAATAATAGCTAGGAATTTTTTATTATAAATAAGATAATTAAATTTAGCACTATATAGCTTATATAAATAAAAGGCTATTAATTAATCTATTTTCTTAAAGTTAAATCTAATAAGTCTATTTTTAATTTAATATCCTTTATAAGATTAAATATAATTAATATTAATTCTTTAAGAATTATATTATGTAGTTTTTTAAATATATTTTATTTAATTTTAATTTATATGTACTTATAATCCTTTTTTATAAGTTCTATAAATAGGTTTATAATTTTATTAAAATCTATAATAAAGTATTATTAGTAATTAATAAAACTTAAAGAGCTTTAGTTTTTTAATAATTATATTTTTAAAAGATATATATTTTTAGCTTTAATAATTATTTTATAAAATTATAAGCTTAATACTTATTAGTAAGTAATATATTATAATTAATAAGTAAAAAATTAGTTATTTGTTTTATAAAACCTAATAATAAGGGAAATCTTTATATATTAAAATAAAAAATAAACTAAATTATTAAATTATTTTTTTAAATTAAATAGTTTTAAGAATTTCATATAAAGTTACATTATAATTAAATTCTATTTTTATAGTAATATAAAATATAATACTTTAGCTTATTAATAAGTATAATATATTAAGGCTTTAAATTTAAGTTATTTTTAAGGGCTTAAAAAGATAAAAAGATTTTAACTTTATTTAAAGACTATAATATATTAAATTATTAAGAAATAACTAGTTAAATAGTAAAGATATAAAGTAAGGGATTTTTATAATACTTAATGTATTTAATAAGCGAACGTAACAGACAAGCGAGCGTGACACTACCCTATACACCTTAAAATCGAATTTATAAAAGTAAATAAAATACTTATTTTTAG